>JAVJIF010022722.1:0-58805 GCA_038442645.1 Agave tequilana
GGGTTTGGGTGCTGTTTTCTATAAGATTTTTGGAGAGTTTTCAAGCCAGTTTTTTCCTACTCTATTAAGAGGTTTTCTCCACAAAATTGAGAGCAAATATTTCCTATCAAAAGGGGAGTTTTATCAAGAGTGTTTTCAAAGTGATTTCCTTGAGTTTTTCACCACACATTCCATCCTTGTTTTTCTCACAAACACTTGAGCAACCCATTGACATATTCATCCTATAGGAGTGTTCTTGTGAGATTGTTTTTAGGTGATCAAAGTGTTGTGATCACCAAAGACTTCTTTCTTGTAATTTGAGGAGGCGGACAAGTGTGTTCGCGGTGTTTCGAGTTCGGGTGCAAACTCTTTGTTGAGGTGCGGCCTTGGCGAGCTAGTGAGCTTGCGGTGAGTACGGGCTAGAGAGTCTAAGGAGTTCAAGTGTGAACTCAGCTTGTAGGTGTTGCGGCACCGAGTGATCCGGTGGGATCGATTATAGTGGAAATCCTTCAAGGTGTTGAAGGCGGGGATGTAGAGCAAGTGTGCTCGAACCTCGAAACAATATCCCGTGTTTGCGATTGCTCTCTCTCTATCTCTTTGTCTTTATATCTTGCATACTTACATTGTGTTTATCTTTATATGCTTGATATATTGTGTGCTTATTGATATATGCTTGGGGATTGTTTGCTAACACTAGTTTTCAACCAAGAGAGCCAACGCGGCACCTCAACTCTTATTTAGAGGAATCTTGAGGAGTTAGTCCAGAGCCCTTCACGGGGAATCCGGCTACACTCTTGTGTTAAACTTGGTGTTTAGTTTAATAAATTTTTAATTCCGCATTTAGTGACCATTAGATTAGCCATCACCTATTCACCCCCTCTAGGTGATTTTACATTATTGTCGGAGTGTTTTGTTTATGATCAAATGAAGTGATCACAACGTGTTTCACCTTGTATTTGAGGAGCTGTAGAGGTTGCAGACTCGGCGAGCTTGCGGGTTCACGTGCGTTGTTCTTACGGAAACAAGTGAGGGACTTACGAGTCCAAGAGTTCTGTAAGGAGCTTGTTGTAGCTGTTGCGGCACCGAGTGATCTTGTGAGATCTATTATAGTGGAAATCCTTCATTACGGTGAAGGCGGGGACGTAGAGCAAGTGGCTCTAATCTCGAAACAATTCTCCTGTATTTTCGATTGCTCATCTCTCTCTCACTCACTTATGTTTAATATCTTGCATGCTCTTTATTGTTCATATCTCTATTTGCTTGATATTACTCATGCTAAATAGATATACTTGTTTGGGTTGTTTGATATCTAACATTGTTATTATTATTCATACTTTATATGTTTGATATTGTGTTTTTGTTTGCACAAGTATTGAACCAAGAGAGCTAAAGTAGCACCTCAACTCTTAATCTAGAGGAATCTTGAGGAGAAGCCCAGAGCCTTTCACCAGGAATTCAGCTTCACTCTTTAGTTATACATTGTGTGTAGTTTTAGTTTGCATAATAGTTTTTAATTCTGCATTTGCTAGGCATTTGATTAGCTAGTTACATATTTACTCCCCTCTAGGTGAACTACAGTTATATATGGATAAGCAGACAACGCCATGCCGAAATATTATTATGATTGCGTGAGTGATTGATGAGTTTGGTTATGCATTTAGATTGAGAATAAGTAGGCTGATTTTGGCCGAAATCAATTATAGGTCGGTATTGTATATCAGGCCAGATCAATATTTATAAAATAGATGCTGCCAAAATTTTCAAGAATTTGAAGATGATTATCATAATTTTTTGTTTTAAAAAAATATTTATGTAAATTGAGGATATTAGAAACTGGGACCGTTACATTGACTCTTCGTGTCCGATAATCCCGCAGTACAAGCAGATTTAAGGATTTTTCTTTGTAGAGAACGTGAACTTGATTTGCATTGTCTGGGATTGATAGAGCAACAATTCCTCAAAAGCTTGTTGATGTTGATGCTCACTATTATTCAAGTGAAATTCCTCCACTTCTCTGCATCCCGCTGATTGATTAGAGTAATCGGTCCGAGATCCTTCATAATGCAGGTGATGATCTCCTCTTTGAGTATGCCCTGGGGTAGGGATGGCTAACAGGACGAATTGGGTTGATTCCTCCCGTTAGCTAGACGAATCTGTCACGAGACGGGTTGAACCTGTCTTGTAACGAATCAAACGAGATGAATCGAATTCACAGGGAACTAATCTAATCACTTGACCCAATTCGCTACCCGGATTCTCCGAGACGGTTGGACCCATCCCGTCTTGATTAATATTTTTTTTTGAAAAATTAGAATTTCCCATTAATTATTAAAAGTAACGTTAGTATTTTTAAAAAAATAAAAGTTACAAAGAAAATTTAGAAAAATATGAAATAAGAGAAAAAGTATTCAGAGAATTGTCAAAAAATATTAAATTTGAAATACACAAATTACAAGTCATTTTTTGCAAGGTAAGTCATTTTATTAATATCGAAAACTCAATTATAAATTACACAAAAGCAACTATCATTTTCAATGTTTATCTCGCGGTATCAAATGAAGAGGAGAAAATCCTAACCGTCACTCTTCACTTTGAGCTTGACTGAATAATATTGGATCAGATAGCAAGTTGTTCATCTCATACAATGTACTTAAAAAATACTCTGGCAGTTCTTTATTATTCATTTTTGTCCTGTTCAAATTCTTCGTCTAGAATGACTTTTTCTTATGTCTTTATGTATCAAACCACTCCTTTAAGCAAACAATCATCTCCAAGTGCTTCGGCATCAGCCTGCTACTTCAAGACATCAAAACTCTACCACCTGTAGAAAATGCGCTCTCGGACGCTACTATGAAGGCCAGAGGTGTTCAATTTTTTTTTTAATGTTGGTAATGCCAACGTTTGGATTCTCAGAGGGTGCCACGACTATAAAGGCCAGAGGTGTTAATTTTTTTTTTAATGTTGGTAATGCCAACGTTTGGAATCTCAGAGGGTGCCACGTGGCACCCTATGACTCGCCCACAATGGCTATTTTTTAAACTGTTGAGGGTTAAAAAAACAATATAGGGGTTATCCATTACTTCCCCCCTCACAGACTCTAATAACATAGAGGTTTAAAAAAAAAAATAAGAGGGGGGTTGGGGAAAATTTTTCCTAGCCCGATTCGTCCTGTGATTCGTCACGGAACGAATCTGACTCGTCCCGTGTGTACAGGACGGGTCAACCTGTATTGACCCGTCTCCTATACAAATCGAATACGGGTTGGACCGTACTTGCACTGCGAGTCGCACAGTGCAAATCGGAGGGGAGGTGCATAGTCCAAATTGGGGCGGATCGAATCGTGTCGACGCCCCCGATAGCCAACCTTATCCCAGGGGATGTTGTGGATCTTGATCCAAAACTCACAGAAATCAGGCTTGCAGCCATCAAGCAGGGTTCGTGGTCGGCATTTTTCCATGGCAATCAATTCGTTCTCGAACAACCATGGCCAGTTTCTCAGAATCCTTTCTGCATTTGCCTTTGACGAAAATTGGGCTCTGTAGAGTTTCTTGCCATATACGTTAATTTTGTCACTCTTTATGTTTCATACGACAGCCAAGCTTTCTTTGATTTGTGATTTGCGGAAGGTTCTATTAGAGGCTATTTTGAATATGATGGTTTGATGAGCTTCGAAGTTTGCAATCCCCCCACCCCCCGGGGATAGGGGTGGCCAACGGGACGAATCGGGTTGATTCGTCCCGTCTGGCAAACGAATCCCTGACGAGACGGGTTGGACCCGTCTCGTCACGGGTTAAACGGGACGGGTTGAAATCCCGGGTAACGAATCGGGTCTCCTGACCCGATTCGTTACCGGATTCGGCGAGACGGGTTGGACCCGTCTCGCCTATTTTTTTTTTTTTTAATTCGATAATTTTCCCCTCTAACGAGACGGTTGAGGGTTTAAAACAAAAAAATTTTTAATATAGGGGCGCAGAATAATTTTCCCTTCTAATGTTCTTAAAAAATTATTGGACTAAAAAAAAAATAATAAATAAGAAGGGGGGGTCGGGAAATTTTTCCCGACCCGACTCGTCCCGTGATTCGTCACGGGACGAATCGGATTCGTCCTGTGACCACGGGACGGGTCAACCCGTTTGGACCCGCCCCTTAACGGGGCGGGTACGGGTTGACCCGTCAACCCGTCTGTGCGACTCCGACGAGTCGCACAGTACGGGTCGGGGCGGGTCGACGCGGGTCGACCCGCCCCGGTGGCCACCCCTACCCGGGGAAAAAAAAAAAAATAACGGAGGGGGGTCGTATGAAGGCGACTCAATGTTCGCGCGGCATGAGATTCGAACCATGGACCTCGTGAGTGAGCGAAGTTCTTAACAACTCAGAGGTGAGACTGGGCCACATGCGGGAACAAGGTTGCAGTTGCTTGATCTGGGATGATAGGAGTTGCATTGTTTGGAGAAATTTGGCTGGATCAATGGCGGAGATCGGCGGCATTGTTGGCATCAACAGGGGTGAGGGAGATCAAGGGTGTGGCAGGATGAAGAACCAGTTTAGGAACCTTGCCGGCAGCACAAAAAAAAAAAAAAAAAAAAAAGAAAAAAAAAAAAAAAAAAAAAAAGAGAGAGTCTCATCCCAGGGTGTGTGTGTGTGTGTGTGTGTGTGTGTGTGGGGGGGGGGGGGGGGGGGGGGGGGGGGGGGGGGGATGGGGATCTACATTATTACAGTATGCATGGGTTGGTGTATGTATGCGGTCCTTCTTTACTTCCATTTAAAAAGTAGTTGAGTCACTATGCAGTTCTTTTAGTAATTCTTTTGTCAATAATAACTAGGACTCCAATCCCTACCAATCTACCATCATTTACTCTCCAAGCCTCTCGCTAAAATACCAGCTACTGTAGGTCAAAACATTCCAGCTTATATAATACAAAAATGCAAATAGATTATGAGCTTCTGCTTCTTACTTTTGTCAGAAAATCCCCTCCTTGGTAAAGCCGCAAAATTGGAACAGTAAGCAAATCATTCCTTTGGTTTGGGGGAGAAAAGTGAGCAAACTATTAGATTTGCATTTTGACTCCCTTAAACAAATCCATTTTGTAAAGCGTGAAAATCCCAGAAGACGAGAAATGCAACCCACAAAATCCTGGTAAAATTCCCACAACTTTACTGAATGAATTCTAATGGGGGGAGGTCTGATACGATCCCGAGGTCACCTTGTTTCCTCAGTTGTCGTGACAGTAGTGGCAAAATATAGATGGGAGATATTTGAATGAGGCAGGATATAAGAAATAGAAGCGAATCTTCAACTGACACTCTAAAGGGATAGATATAAACTCTCTTGGAATGAAAGAAGAAGGGACGCACAAAGAACCCTATTGAACAGTCCAAAAGAATATCATATCTTAAAACTGACCAATGAACAATAAAAATTGATAGTTTGCTGTTTTGCTGTATCTTCCCTACAAATTCTTCTCTACAAATTCATTGGACCAAATGTCGGGAGAGAGGGTAAAAATCTTGTTGAAAGAGTTTCTTAAATTCTGTTGAATGTTAGCCAAAGATCGATGCAATCAACAGTGTCGACTACGAGAGTGTGTCGGCCGTATCAAAGATAGATTGCACAGAAAGAATCAAGGCTAGTCGACTAGGGTATGACCTAGTGGACTAATGATTAAATATCGAGAGTTTGTAAATCTTTTTCACTACAAACTAGTCAACTAATACATGTATTAACCGACTAATAGAAGTTATTAATCTAATACTGCTGCGCAATCTGTTTTCAAATCTGATTTTGAATTCGTTTCTGATTCGAATTAGGTGTTTTTGGTTTCCTTTTCTTCATGGTTTCTTTAACTATATAAAGAGGGGTAGTGTCCATAATATTTGTACCCCGAAATTCTTCTACTCCATAATTGATTGATTCAATAAGAACTCTCTTCCCTTACCCCGAGGACGTAGGCAAATTACTGAACTTCGTTAAATTTATGTTCTCTCTCTTTTTGTTTAATTGTTCGTGTGATTGAGTGACTATTCTCCGTTGACCATCTTTTCTGTTGCTTGAATTTCCAACACTTACCTTCAACCTTGAATCTTCGGGCATCAAATCCAAATCCATTGAACTTGCAAGGGTTCACGGCCCAAACTCCCAAAAAATCTCCACACCCCCCTCCACACACACACACACACACACACACACACACCCCCCCCCCCCCCCCCCCGCCCCGTCGTGTGCGCCAGATAATCCCTCATCAATTGACCTCTCCTCACCACCCTCACGTCCTCTTGTGCTTTCCAAAATTGCAATGCAGCATGATGAATTATGAAAACAAGCCCAATGATAGAAACTCAGAACTCCCTCCCCTACCCCAAATTCCCCTACACACACACATCCACATACCCAGACCCACACACCCCATCAAAAATGCCTTGAACCTTCCAAAGTCCACCCACCCGCCCACTCACACACCAGGCCATTGGCCCCTCACCCACGCAACTCCCCACCCCAACTTTCATTATTCTTTAATTCCCACAGGCCCCACACGGGTGAATGAAGCAAGGCATCTCTCCCCGTTACAGCTAATAACAATTAATCACAATTAAGTGGATGCTTACCTCTAATAAAGCCCATCATTATAATTATAATATTAATATAGTACCACCAATGGGGGGTTAATGAATAGATCAAAAACAGCAAGAAACATCACATTTATGAAAGAAACGATCAGAATCAGACGCGCAATTTAAATGCAGGCCCTTCCACCAACATCTTCATGTACCCATTTATTGCTCATTTTTTGAATCGAAAATTTAAGGAGAGTCATTAATGCAGATACATTCCCCTCTTCCCTTTTCCCCTCCCTCCTCTCAAAATCACTAAATATGTTTATGTAAAAGAATATTACCATGTCATTTTAAGAAAATATAAAAAAAATAAAAATAAAAAAGGGACGACCAACCAAACCCAATCATTAGAAACCGATCCAGACTAGCCCAAGATTCCAAGATGCTCAGAACAGCTCCCAATCGAGCCTTGCGGTTGGATTGCTGGAGCTGGTCGCTGACGTGGCGGCCGACGATGTCTTCGTCTTCGGCAGAGAGAAGAGAGAATCAAACGCCTCCCATTTCGCCGTCGCCACCGCCGCCGCGGGCGGCGGAGACGGCTTCTTCGTCTTCTCGTCCGTTTGCTGCTGCACGTGCCCGTTGGTCATAGAGTTCTTGATCTTCAGCATGTCCAGAGTCTCCACGTACTTCTGAACTCTCCTCACCTGAAATCCACAAATTGAAAGCAACCGATTTTACCCCGTCAATTGACAATTAAAGCGTAAAGATTCAAACTTTCCATCAAAACCCAACTGTGTTCCTCACCTGCAGTCGTCTCTGGAGCTTCACATCCCCATCCGCCATTATCGCGTCCAACTTGAGAAGCTCGTTCATCAGAAGCTCGATCAAGTTCAGAACATCGCTCTCCGCGACCTTTTTCCCCTTTGCTATAATCGCCTCAAGAGCAGAAACCTACAGAGCCCCAAAACTTAAATCAAATTAAAAGACCTAAAAAAAAAGTACAATTAGATTAAAAAAACTACAGATTGGTCCCAAATTAGGCACCTTGGAGGCAAGCTTGTCGACCTCAAGACTAATCTGAGCAATAGATTTCGACGCCTGCTCAGATTTCGCGGCTCGCCTCATCTCAAGGCATCTCTTCGCCTGCGCCTTGAGGTCCTCTAAAACCACCAACTTTGACCTGTCCTTAACGCCGGCGGTGTCCAAGTACGCCGTCGACTCCCTCTCTTTGTCCTTGAACAATATCTTCTGATCTAATGGGTGCAGACCCGTTGGACCCGATAACAACTTCTTCAATTCCCCTGCTCCACATCAAAAACCCAATAAGCATCAACAAAAAGATGGCAGTTTTAATGTGTTTTTTTTTAACAGAAAAACTCACCAAATGTGGCCTGCGAGCTGATGTAGATCTCGTGGTAAGCGGATCCGTACTTGACGCGAACCCGAATCGTGGGAGCGGGTGCGGATGCGGATGCAGATTCGGAGTCCGGAGTCCGCTTCTGGACCAGCATCCCACAAGGCCGGACCTCCCACTCGTCGCCGTCCCCCGCCGCCGACTCCTTCGCCATCGGAGCGAACGTCGAAGATTTCTTGCTCATTCGCATCATCTTTCTTTCTTCAAATTAGTCGTCGAGGACCGAATTATTCGAGAGAAAGGGGCCAGCCGGCGACGGAAGGAGACGCGTCTAGATCTCTGCAAAGGGTCTCAAAGAATCGAGAAAAGTTGCCATTTTAGACCAAAATCTGAAAGGTTTTAGGGTTGAAACTTGGAATAGCCGAGGGAAGAAGAAAGAAATAAAGAATAAAAGGAGACTTTATTAGCAACAGCAACAGGCAGAGAGCAGAGCACTGACCAGAGAGAACGAATATATATTTATAATATTTAAAGAACCTGGTAAAAATTATGTTGACCGCTGGATTTGAGCTTTATGATTCGGAACATTAGGATAAAATATTTGTAAAAAAGGTCAAAATGATGATGGACTTTATCGAGATTTATCGTAACTGGAAATTTTCTCATCCAACTAATTTCGCGCTGGGCCCCGCTGATATTAACTATAATATTAATGTCCGCTTAAATTTGGATGTTTTCGTCTGACCACGGAATCTACGAGAGCGTCACCGAAGGGACGGCAGCTTTCCTTACGTGGCGGCCGACAGTGGCAGTTACGTAATACTCCCGAATCGCCGGCCTCCTGCGTCCGCACAGAGCGTTTTCGGGACACGTCATCGACTGCAGAGATACAGCTGTCAAGAGAAAGGGGTGGGTCCCGACACGTCATTCTCGCTGCATCGGCTCATGTAGGCAACCAAAAGATCCACAGTTCGCGCCAAAGTCGAATGCACATCTAACGGTCAGCGCGAGTTGTAAAGCCCAGGTGGCACCACGTTCTCCAGCTATCTTCCGGTACGGATCGTGACGCGTCGCGAAGAAGCAAGCAAAAGTCTACTCCTTCAGAAACCCACAAACCCTTGTACTTGTGCAACCCCGCAAACTCGTAAAGGAAATGTGAAGGAAACAGTCAGCTATTTTTTGAGCTGACAAATAGAAATAAGAAAAGGAAATAAAATTTGTGAAGCTTCTGATGGAGCGGGCAATGATATTGAAAGTTCAACTTCCGATTGCCATCATACGATCATGATTATTTAATCTTATAATCTGTTCTTGCCTCTAGTTTGAGGGGGAATCAAATATCTTAGCCTTTCTATAATACAAAATGTCTTCTCCTACGGCATCAGGTGGCTGGTCTCAAATCCAGCCGTGGGCCCCGGCGCAGCCCACCGGTTTAAATTACGGGCGTTCCGCCGTCCTTTTCTTTTGCGGTCCACTAATGGACGGTTCACAGGTCCCCACGTGGCCGGCAGTCTGTAGAAACCAACCACCCCTGCGGCGGGTCCCATGTTCAAGGGGGTGTGAGTCTGGGTGCTATAGTGCCGGTCACTTGCAAATATCGAGCAAAAGTATGTGTACAGGTGAACGACGCGTATCTGTAGAGTAACGTCGATGTTTTCGGCCAATTTCTCTTTGCCCGTACATTCTGCTTCTTTTTTAGAACAATTTTTGTTTCTCATTAGGGAAGAATGGGCTGAAGCGACCGCAGCAATAAATGAGTCAGAAATTCAGCTCATTTTGGACTCAAAAAATTAGACCTCTATGAGAGATTACAAGCTGTACGGTTGACACTGTTTACAGGCTCTAATGTGATATTTTTCGTCTGACCGATTTTGACATCCAAATAAGATTTGAGAATAAAACAATAAAAAACCAGCCCTTGCAGGCTTCCGACTCCAAAATTTTGAGAAACAAACAGGCCCCAAGGGGCTGTTTGGATTGAATTCAAAAGGGTTAATTTTTGTAGATCTGTCCATCATTAAAGAATTCTTATGAATAACACTGTACCTACAGTGATTCTGTAGCGTTTCCTTTCTCAATCCGTAATGAAATCAAAAATGAGTTTTTAGTCGGGGCTCATCTCATCATGAATTTTTTTTCCAACAGTGATGAATCACGCACAGTTAGGAAATTGCTAATGTGGAGGTCGTTACAGTGTTTCCGTAAGAACTTTCCTACTAACAAATATGACCTAAGAGCAATTAGAAAATGATTGTTTCATAATTGCTTGAGAGAAATAAGGAGTAAGACTTTGTTTGGCCAGAGGTGTAAGGATATACGATTATGTTTTTGGATGGGACAGGTGTTCATAACACCAGCTAAGATTGTTATTTCATTAACTCTACCTAATTTTGCTTGTTTGGAGGAGTTACCTGCTAAAAAAGCTTGACTTGTGTAAATCACTAAATTACTGTCCATTGCCCCAGTGATTCGAGGAGGATACGGGGCCATGGAAGATGCTGAAGCCTCTGAAATCCCTTTTGAAAATTTGAAGTGCATCAAGGAGTTGATGGGCACTTTGATATTTATTTACTACATGAGGGAATTTCCTTAGATACAAAAATAACTAATGTTAGATTTAGGATCCCCAGTGAAAATTTAAAAACATAGAAAACATTGTTTTCTTCACTCTCTATTTGTCTTCAAACCTTGTTCTCTCTGAATGTTACCGAAGTAGTTCTATGTGGCTGGTGCCATGAAGAATCCATATAAAGATATGCCAAAATCCCTTTACAGTGTGTTTAACACATAGAATGCAATATTCCTTTCTTCCAAAAATTTGACTCATCCAAGTGTTACACTATAACGTTTGGTATAATTAGAATATTTCAAACAATAAATTATAATTGTGTTTGTTAGATTAAAATGATTTGTAAGGATACGACATTGCTGAGTACATTTTTCCCACACTTTGTTGTGGGAGGATGAGACAGTAAACAAAGCACTGAAAGTGACACCAACGAGAATTGTGCTGGCAACCATGGTGGCATCAGCGGCAGTGAAGGTAGCGATAGGGCGGTGCCACAATGTCAGTGGTAGGCATTTGTGGTGGCAGCAGTGATGGTGGCGACGACAGTCAACGGTCGTTGGCGATTGCGAAGGGCATATGTGGCGATGGCAGCTATTGGTGATCTTAGGCGATTGCAGCGGGGGTAGTTGAGGGTAGTGGCAGCAAGCTGCGATGGCAGCGAACGACTGTGGCTGTGACGACGACAACAATGTCAGTTGCGGCGACGAACCGTGATCAATTGTGACGGGGATAGCAACAACATTCGGCAGTGACGGAAATGACGGTGGTGGCCATTATGGCTCCCGGCAATCTCGAGGACATCAATAGTAGGGGTTGCAGCGAATGGCTATGGCGACAGTTAGGGACGGGATGACGATATTAATAGCAGTGGTGGCAATGATAAAAAGTGATAGAGGCAATTGCCATGGTGGCAGGAGACAGAAAAGGAAAGAAAGATGAGAAGAATAATAAAGTTATTTTGAGAAATAAATTCTTTTTGGATTTCTATCAGGTGAAAATGTAGAATACGCATCTATCATGATAGAAATTCGATGCCTATGAGAATTCAATATTTTTTAGAATGTCTAATCAGACTTATGCCAAACACAAGAATTTGCATAAGAATTTTATGAATTCCGTGTGAATTCCTGCCATGCCGAACATAAGAATTCTGAATTCCAAGTACTTTTCAATTTCTTTTAAGCTCTTCCAAGTCAAACAAATATGTGCAGAGTCTAATATTTCAAGAACTTCGGGATTTCTTACGAGGAGGGCTTTTGAAAAGCAAGTTAGATATTAGCTTTAGGGGTGTCAATTGGGCCGGCCCAGCCTGGCAACCCGCATGGGCAGGTCAGGGCACGGCTCTGGCTCCCCCTTGGGCCGGACCCAGGTCTGGTAAAAGACGCCCACGGCCCGTGCGGCCCAGGCCCTCCCGGGCTAGCATTTTACGGCCTGACCTGAAAATCCAACAGCTCTAAGAGTCGTTGGTAGGGTTCTCTGCAATTTTTTTTTTAGTGAATGATAAAATGTATGAAGACTTGTACTTTTTTATTTATTAATGATAAATTTTAATTTTTTTAATTTATAATTCAATTGTATTTGTATCCATTTATTCATTTTATTGGATCACTAATAAAAAAATTATATTTTCATTTCACAACTTATAATTTTTTTTGCCGATTCTCACTTAATAATTTTTTAGAAATTTTTTTAATAAAGGCCCTTTGGCCTGCCGGGTCCGGCCGCCCGTCCCGTTTGACATCCCCAATTAGCTCTAATGATATCTTTCCACGCATTCACTTTTTCAAAATATATGCGCTTCAACTACACAAACAAAAAACGACAGAAGGGGGGAAAAAAAAAAAATTTCATGTAGGGAATCATAAAGGATTTGGTACAAAGACTTAGTTGATATTATTGAGTGTGACCTGAATACCCAGTAAACATGAAATCCATTTGGAGTAATTAGAACCCAAACCTGACACGCTTGTATTACTTCAGTGGGATCAGGTTCTGATAACTTCAGTAATTTTAGATTGTATTGCGCGAGAGAGAAACCAGTGGACATATCTTTCTCCTCACCCCTGCAGTGGGCATTTGTGAAAAGAAAAAAATGTGACCACACGACATCACTAGATTGTGACATGCAAGTAAAATAAGAGAAGGTAGAGATTTCACCAACACAGAGTACAAGAGAGCATAAACCTTCTCTCTCAAATCTTAATACAAGGATCTTTAGTGTATTAACTTTCCCTTGAAGCTGGACGCTGATGTACTAGATGGAC
This sequence comes from Agave tequilana, assembly GCA_038442645.1. Taxonomy (NCBI): domain Eukaryota; kingdom Viridiplantae; phylum Streptophyta; class Magnoliopsida; order Asparagales; family Asparagaceae; genus Agave; species Agave tequilana. Next base: position 12,719 of record JAVJIF010022722.1, read on the forward strand.
ATATTGAGAGGAGCGCTTTTCTTATCCTCTCTGCTTGGTTTGCTGCAAGTGGGAGAAAAAAAATGCAAGTAGAAAAATGAGGAGAAAAAATGAGAAAAAAAGAGAAAATTAAGATTTGTGCAAGTAATTTTTTAAGTGTTTGGTTGTAATGCGGAAGTATAAGTGAAAAAGTATATTGTGTTTTCTGTTATTTAATTCGTATGATGTGTTTGGTTGCAAGGAAGTGGGCGGAAGTAAGAAAATAGGGAAGTATAATTGCTCACTTTCCTATCTATTCAAACACTGGAAAAGGAAAATAAGAAAACCCCTTTTCCTTTTCTCTTTTCCCTTTTACATAATTACTCTTCACTTCCAGGCTGCTACAGTTAATTTTATGGTCAAGTAAATCTTATTTGTAATAAGTTGTAGTTCAAAACAGTTAATTTTGTGGTCGTGTAAATCTCACTTGCATTCTAATTACAACAATCTAATTTTTATTTTTCTTAATTAATTTTTGTTGTAATATTATTTTGAGGTCAACTTTGTGGTTAACTTTTTCACTTTCATTTTCACGTTGCCATACAAACACCAAAAAAGACATAATATTTTCCAAACTACACTTCCTAACAACATCCAAACACCGGAAATCTCACTAACCGATTCTCAAGTTCCAAAGAGAACTATTACTACTTTCTTACTTCCTCACTTCCTCACTTTCACCCCTAACCAAACAGCCCCGTAATGTGAAAGTGGAAGTGAAAACGTTGACCACATGCAAAAAATATTAAAATAAATATTAATTATGAAGTTTTATTTTGGACTATAATTAGACTGCAAATGATATTTATATGGCCACAAAATTAACTGTTTTGAGCTACAACTTATTACAAGTAAGATTTATATGACCACAAAATTAACTGTAGCACCCTGCAAGTAGGAAAATTGCAGTGTAAAAGGGAGATGTAAAAGAGAAAAAGAAAAAGAGGTTTTCTCATTTCCCTTTTCGATTCCAAACAAACACCGAAAGTGGGAAATGAGTTTTCTCACTTCCTCCCCCAAACCAAATATGGTGAAGAAGGCACGTATACAGAAGTGACAACGATCCACCTCTGAAACATCTACTTCTGACATCAGAGAGTGAAAGCCAAGTTGGCTCAGAAAAGCGATAGAAACGATTCCATTTTTCACGTTGCTGCCTCTTGGCAGCGAGTGGGTTAGTGCATGCCTACTGTAAAGGAGCATCACTGTCAAATATCTCGCGAGCCAAATTGCTCTATAGAGGCCCTACTGCGCCATTGGGGTGAGTGATCAAGCCCATTGCGCCATTGGGGTGAGTGATCAAGCCCATTGCGCCTTTGGGGTGATCAAGCTTATTGCGCCTTTGGGGGAATTGACATCATCGAATATCACCCACCCACACCACTAAGTTCGGAGCATGACTCTGATACCACTTGTAAGAATTTGAGACACCATCTCAAAAGACTAGCCTTCTAAGTGGAGTTACACAAATCCTTATACACCCAAAATCATCTCCATGTTTAGCTAATGTGGGACTATTTGTTTGACCCAAATCCAAATATCTTTTCTCTTAGCCATCACATCTCAGATAATCTTATAATCGGCCGTGAGTTGTTTCACATGACGAGAATCAAGAAGAAGTCGAGATGCCTATGGGCTTCTTGCTCGAAGTGTTCTACAGATTCGGGTTTTTGGCGACTGCGTGTCTCTCATCTTAACTTGCGATTGCACCACCATTATCTCAACCAATTCTATGGAAATGTGAATGACTTCCTTTATATCAGCAGGTTTTGAGGCAAGGCTGATCTTTTATCTTCATATCTTTTGATTCTTTGCTCAAAGATACTTTTCCAGTTTCCACTCTTCTTTTTTTCTGTAGAAAGCAATAATTTTATACTTTTTTGTAGTTCGGTCAGTTGCTAGTAATGACAAGTTCATCAATATTCTAGGAGTATACAAAGCTTGCCCAGGCCAAATTTAATCCAACATTGTAAGGGAGCAAATATCAAACAATGAAAAATATTTGTGGAGTATAAGTTAATGGACAAGCTCCAAAGCTATTTGGAAAACCCCTGCACCCTGCATCACTCCACTCAGTCCTTGTAAAGAATTTGAATGTCATACAAGCAAGGGACCTACACTACAGTTGAGTCACTTCCAATTTGTGTCCGAGTCTAGACTCGAGCCATCGCAAGTTGAACCTGGTCAAGTTAGCTAGGAACCCAATCCAGCTCACTCAATTAGTAACACAAGAAAGGACAAGGCCTTGTTTCCATCACTCATTATTCATGAGACCAGGAGATTACTACCACACCTCAGAAAACAACTCCAAAACACTTTCATACTGTAAGCAGAGATGGCTTCTCTTGGCAAATACTGCTCACTTCATCTCAACAACAAGAACATGACTCCCTGAACCAATCCCAATGTCACAATCTTCACCATCCCTGCACAATGCAGCAGCCCTGTCAAAATTATCAAGGCACAACTCACTTCATCCTTCTTCGCTAACGAGAAGGTCATGTATAAAGCTCTTAAGGTGTTTTATTTTGGGCTGCTGTGCTGATGGGAAGAGGTGGTCATCCATGGAGCCACCAAGGACATCGGAAGGGCTGCAACCGCGGCTGTGAGCAAAGCTAGAGGGAAGGAATTGGCTGGCACTATCGATAATCGCCTAGCAGGGCAAGATGCTGGAGAGGTTCTCTCTCTTTCTCTCTAAACGTTGTTCGTTCTAGATTTTTATGATACTGAGCTGCTAATGTTGGTTGTGTGTATTCCTTTTATCTTCATGATATATAGTTTGTATTCAGATTCTCAGTCCATTCAGATACTTATTTATTTTCTTTTTGTTTCTCAAATGGACAGTTGAAAGCAACAGGAGTTGTCGCAAATTTCACCAACCCCTCCACTGTTTACAACAATGTTAAGCAGGTGGAATGTCTAAACAATTACTAGAAGATTCAGTTCAATTTGTTCTTTAATAGAGAATCTTATTCATAATGCTCAAAAAAGAAAAAAAAAATCCATTGTCTGTATTTTGCGAGAAGGCTAGCATGGTGAGCTTAATTAGATTCCATAGACCTCACAGTTCTTTTCAGAAGCATTTTGTTGGTAGTTATATTGAACTTACTTTTATCGGATCTCTGCTAGGGTTGTCTCATTGCCCCGACTCTGTCCATTGGCTCTGCGCTGCTCCAACAAGCTGCTATTTCAGCTTCATTCCATTACAACAATGTCGAGATTGTGGAATCAAGATCTGATTCAACAGTAAATGCAAAATCACAGTAAACACCAAGTTGTAATGTAATAATGAATTTATTCGCAGGTTTCAAAAACTGTCAAGAGTCAAGATGAAACATACATTTGATTTCTCACTGCAGGACCTTCCTTCGCTTGATGCAATCCAAATTGCCGACAACCTCTCTAATCTCGGACAATTATACAACGGAGAAAACATTTCAACAGATGCTCCGGTCAGTAGACCACAACTCCCTGAGAAATAGAAGTGTTTGTGACATTTATGTTTCACTTGAGAATTCTCTTCTCATCCAAACCCATTGAAAGTGGAAACATGTTTCTTTTGCAATATGATCAAAGAAATATATCATAGCCAACATACTACAGATTACAAAACAAATGGCTGCGGCTGATGACATGGTCTTATCTCAAAGCTTGCCTAAACTGCATTTAATTGTAAGCATCACACTTGGAACCAAGAATTCCAACAGAGTGCAGTACTAGCAAGCTTAGAACCAAGAATTCCAACAGGCATTTTAGATAAAACTAAGAAGCTAACATAAAGATACATAAATTTCTCTGTGTAGCAACATATTACTCACATTTGAATTGAAAATGGAAGGGCAGTTCCCATTCATGATTCATTTCTTTTGATGAGTAAAGTAGTTTCTGTTCTGTTTGTGCAGGCAAGGGGGCAGATTCTGGGTGAGGATGGAATTCGAGTCCATAGCTTGTTCTTCCAGGACTTCCTTCAAGCACTATCGTGCACTTCTCAGGTCCAGGAGAGGTATGTTTCTAGTTTCTCCCCCCTATAAATTTTTTCCCTCATACTGTAGCAATCTGATCAGGATAAGCAAATGTCCTAGGTTTACTCCTTGAGACATGACATCAGAAACGTACAGTCCCTAATGCCAGGCCTAATCTTAGCAATTAGGAAGGTGGTGCGCCTGAAGGTAATAAGCTTTCTCTTAGCTTTCTGTTTGTTTGCATGGACGTATAAATATCAGGCCTGTAACAGCAATTCTTCTTGCAGAACTTGATCTATGACTTGGAGAAATTCTTGTAGTAAATCAATTTTCCCTCAAGATCTGAACAGAGGAGGAGATTTTGACCCAGGATTGGCCAAGCAAAACATTCCTGCGTCACTTTAACGAACCATGTTGAATCCTACAAAGCAAGAGAAGGATTCAAGACGTATTCAGCCAGCACAGGGGTAGTATCATCCAATTGTTTCTAAAAGACTAAAATGAACAAAAACCAGGAATTCAATGAAAGTTTTTCCAAGAGCAACAAAGGAAAAAAAATGGAGTGAAGTATGCTTCTATTCAATTATATAAACGCGTACATCTTAATGGCAACTGTCCCATGATTTAGATGTGAATTTGACATTTTAGTGTTAGATTTTTGAATTACATAGTTATTTGTCTCCCATGTCTTCTTTCAATATAGCATCTTGATTACTTCATGTTCAATAGTCAATACACACAGAGAGAGGCTTCTTGTTAACAATATTCCTAATGAATCTGGTCTATGAAGTTGTCTCATGCCCTACAAAAAAAGTGGCCTTCCAAAATGACTCTAGCCTCACTCTTGGTAACAGTATTCCTAGATCCTATCCATAAAGTTGTCACATGCCCCCAGAAAAGAGCAGCTATCCAAACGGGTTCTAGCCCCTGGGAACTCAAGAGTGAAGATGCATAAATCATATCTTTACTATTTTGATAAAACAAAACCATCAAACTAACATAGATGACCCAATGTCATGCTAACTACTACTAACATGTAATGAGTTGGCCTTTTCTATTAACTGATGCGCGTGAGTGTGTGTAAATAGAGGTCACAGTAACTGCTAGCAGGCAATGGGTTAAGAGCATTGACTGAACTGAATATCAGCCGTGGAATTTTGATATCAGAATCAGCAATCGGCTGTTTCATCCCGTTGTACTGGCCGATAATATCGTTTTGGTTTATCGGGTCACATCGACAGTATCAATATCGGGCCAAAATATCAAGGGATATAACCTTGATATAGAAAGGTCACGCTAACTATTAACATGCAATGTGTTACTGACACAGGATAAAAGGGGAAAAACTATGGTTTGTGGTGGGATTGTGGAAGATAGAATTTAGCATTTATAAAAATTAAGAAAAAGATAAGGAACGAGCCTCTCACCTAGGTGAATTACTCACCCATTTAATGCATTGTCCATAAAGTCTTAGATTCAAGCTTTGCACCCAGAAGAATCACTCCCTTCATGCATCTCACATAAAGTTTTCAGAAAAATCCAATTAGGGTTTAAATATCTCAAAAAATTTCAAAAACCATTGATCTTGAGCAAAATAATTACAATAGTATAAATAGAAAAGAGGACACGCCAACTATTCGTGCCTCAAATAAAGAAAAATAAAGGATTAAGAAAATAAAATAACACAAAAAATTACTCATATTTCTAAATGTCTTTTAAGTGTTGAATGGATCGCATCAGTTACCTTCTATTAATGTGAGTTGGGAGGAGGGAGGAGGGGGTTCGACCCGAACACGACTTGAATTTCGGACATGGGTCAGAGCTTTATCGGGTTTGAAAGAATTTCTAGTCAACCCAAAAAAATCGTGTCAGTTTAAGGTTTCATCTATTAACCCAAGTCGACCCGATAAAGACCCATGAATTTTCGGGTCGGGTTGACTCGGTCCATTTAAACCTCTTACTTTTAAGTCCTACGGTGATAATAACACCCTATGATGTACTGATTATTCAAAATTGATTATGTACCCGTATTAGATCGTATCTGATTCGATTCATCTTGGATTCTTGTTGTATACTTCTATATAAATTCAACAAGTATCGGGTTTAAAATAACAATAAAATGTGATCTTGATGCTTTATAGATTCATCTAGAAGTCACAAGTTCAATTAAAATTGAAGTTTACTATATAATGAACTTGGTATAAGTGAAATAAGTTAGTGAAAATAATTTTAACCTATAATTCACTAATTTTAGACAAATCTCCCCTTTAATTTATTTCAAATTCCTCCAATACTTTTTGCTCTATTATTATTTAGTTGCCTAATCGACATATCATGTCTATGGTTTACTCAATTCTTGACTATCCATGTATATGTATCCGTGCAAGCTTGATAACACCTAATCTAGATCTCCTCTCTCCTATTTCTAATTTGCCCCAATACATAGATTTCCCTCTCCACGGTTCTATCAAACATTTGGATCATCTCCTTATCTCTGCGATTCTGCCACAAACCAACAATCACCAAGCTACCGAGTCACCGATTGTCCATCTCCCTGTATGAGTTGATGCCCTTTGTGATTCTGCCACAGACTGATAACAATCTCCTCCTCCCTTCTCACCAACATCACTAATTGATTTAACCCTCACCTCCACTCCACCAAATTTGACGACTGAAAAAAAGTACTCAATTCTCTTACAATTTCTTGGTTTTCTTCTTCAGTTTCTCATAGGAAAAAAAATTACTTTTGCAAATAAGTCCTTCACGACCAGTTCTTTTAATTCTTTTACTAGAATGAAGACTGTTGGGTTGTTCTCTATCAAATCCATAGCTTGTGGTTTGTTCTTCTTTTTATTACTCAATGTCCTTGAAAATGGGATTTGATTTCCTTTAGTAATTGAAATGATCATCTTTCTTCCCTATTAATTAAAAAGTAGACAAATGAAAACTGATTACTAAACTTGGGCCAAATAAATGTTTTAATTTCAGTTGAAATATTAAGAAAAGATTAACATGTGATGTGAAATTTTTCTGTTTGTATAGGAAATTTAAGAAACTAACTACTAAAGGTTTATTTGATGTTTTTAATCAACACTAAGAGAATTAACTACTAAAGTTTAAATTGATGGATTTAATTGTTAATCTTGTTTTTACTATCAAATAGCACAAGAGAATAGACAATGAAAACTAATTACTAAGTTTGGATCAGATAAGTATTTTTACGCTAACTGAAATATTAAGCGAAGATTAACATGTGATGTGAGCTTTATCTGTTTATATAGAAAATTTAAGAAACTAACTTCTAAAGTTTTATTTGATTGATTAAATCCAAATAAAGGGAATTAACTTCATGCACTTCCATTGTCATCGTAGAAAATTCAGGGAATAAATTCAAATTTCATTTGATGGATTTAATTTCAATTAAGTGATGTTTGAAAGAGGGAGATTAGATATGTAATCCCATTTAGCATGGATTAAATTCTCCACTTGATGGTTTAGGAATTAAGGCTAAGAGTTTACGAAATCACTCATCTTGTTCCAAATGCTTATATTGTTTTAGGGTCAGATAATTAAGCTCACACCCAATTTAAAATAAATGGAATGTGCACTATTTCTTCAAGATATTGTGTAGTTATTAGTTAATGATATTATTGCAATATTACTATTCATATATTTTAGTTATTAGCAACTGATATTTGACTTTATATATGACATTCATGCATTTTTCTGTTTATGTTTACAGTTAAATATGAAATCCAGAACTTCTAGAAGTTCAGTTAATGATATTGTTGGCATTACGATTAATGATATAAAAATTAGATCGAATGAGAGATAAGGTAATTCAAACTAGGCACGCTCATAAAGTAGAAGAGGTAAGGTTAATTAGAAACCAAGAAAACTAACTGCACATGCATAGAATTTGTTTATAAAGGTCATGATTCTCTACATGATAGAGGATTTATGGATCCAAAAATTGGTGGGTTCTTTATGGGTCTTTTACTCCAATTTTACAAGTTTTGGCTCTAAAGCTTCTTGGCCAACTATGTTTTTTGTCATATTGTGAAAAGAATTGAATTTGGCCAACCATGTTCTTCGTCAAGTTGTGAAAGGATTGGAGTATGCTTATTTATTCATTCTTTGAAGAGGAACAAAATGACCCTGAAAAGAGCGAAAGACTTGATTTATATGCATATCAATTCATGTGTTCTTTCTCAAAACATCCCACGATATAATAAAGGAGAAAGAAAAATGCGGGATCTTGGTGGAGATGGATTCGAAGCATTTGAGAATCTTAGAATTGTAGAGGTTGCTAAAATTTTCCTTGACGAACAGGATTTGGAATTGTCTTGCTCATGGATGGAGATGAGGATGATGCCATTAAAGTTGGTTTAAATTGAAAAAAAAATTCTTACACATCTTTTTGTATTTTGAATGGTGAAATGACTATCTAGTTGTTTTATGATGTAATATGTTTTTATTTACGTTACTATGACTCTATGAGTTCTCATTTAATTTTTGATAAATATATACTAGTATAGTCATGAGCTCTCTTTGGATAAGTATATACTAGTGATGTGGATCAATGAACAATGGGCTTACTGTAACTAAATATCAATTACATTATAGTTTATAATGTTGTACTTTTTGATTGTTTATTATAAATAAATATGTTTTGTGATAAATTTATAATGGTTTATACGTTAGATTAATAGTTGATATTGTAGTTTTATGTAGAATTTTATTCATACACATATGTAATATATTAAAAAATTATTTCCCATTGTGTCCATGAATCCTATTTTTTGAAAATTTATTGTGCCACCGTGTCCGTGTCTGTGTTGTGTCCGTGTCGTGTTTCGTGTCCGTGTCTATGCTTCATAGTAAAAAAAAGTATGCATACATATATTTATTTTAGTGCTATATTTGAATATTAATAAGAAAAAGTGCTTTGAAAAAATGATCGAGAGAGGTTTCTAAGGGGTACATAAAAGTAGAAATGATCTTTAATATAGTGTTTTTTTATTCTAGATTTTTACCTCAGGTTCAATTAATAAGTAAAATAATGAAGTGGTGTATTGCTCTTTTTCCAATGATCAACCAAGATTTTATGCACCGCATCATAAAAAAAGATTCCTCATCATTTATTTTTCTTTAATGTCGATAAATAGCACTCTTCATTTTCTCAATCATCATATCACACGTCATACACTAAATGAAGAGACGGCTTATCAGTATTGATGAACCTTAGCATGTCATAAATTAGCTCGGTTGAATGAAAGAATAAATTCAATGTTGTCCCACCACCTATAATCTAGTACTCTGTCATTCACAAATTCTACTTTTCCCGCATCATCCCTGTACAATGATCATTTCTTACGTAGCTCCAAGTCTTGAAGACCTATCTTCATAGACTTGAATCTCTTCTACATTATAATGATCGAGGCAAATATTGTCTCCGCAATAGGGAGAAGCTTCACCTTCACATGGCTCATTTAAGATGATATGCCTCATTGAGTGGTTCAGAATAAAATTCTTCATGATAATGACATTTTCAGAGACATCCGTGATCCAATTACACTCCTCATAAGTTATCCTATTTGTTTCATTGTTTTTTTATCGTACATATATTCTTGAAAGCAAGATTGCAAGTATGTACCACACAAAGAGTCCAAAATATATGAGAATTGTCAGAATTTTAAAAGATATTTTCATATTATTATTGATGTGGGCAATGCTCTAAATATATGGATATCATAATTACATGATAAGAAAACTTCTAATCATAATACAATTATTTATCATAATATGAGTAAGATTCCTAATAACATATATAAACATGACTCTTAATATAGTAACTACAATATGACTCCTAATAGGTAATTATAATTAACACTCTCTTTCAAGATAGAGCATATATGTCAATCATGTCCAATTTGTTACAAATACTAGTGAAACATCTAAGCAAAATTTTTCTAAACAAAAAGTAAAATTCTTAATTTTAATGTCAATCTGCTGAATCAATGATGTTGATGCTGAAACTACAAATCAAAGCAAATTGAATTTGAGTTGAACCAAACACTTAGACAAAGACAACATAAAAATCATATTCATCTGTTTTGAATAGAATTAGGATTTTAGATATTTTCAAACTCAATAAAAGTAAAGGTTTTAGGAGAACCTCAAACTTAGTAGGAGAAGTTTGAGAGATCTTCAAACTCAGTAAAAGTGAAAGTTTTGAGATATTCTCAAACTCAGTAGACGTAAAAGTTTTAAGAGAAATTCAAACTCAGCAGAAGTAGAGATTTTGAGAGATCCTTAAACTAGTAGAACTGAAGATTTTAAGAGACCCCCAAACTCAATATGAGAGAAAGAGACGACTATAGCTTGCAAAGTTAATCAGCAAAAATAGGTAGTGGCATAGGTAGCAGTAGGAATAAATGTGATATTATTGATTAGTCGATAGTAACAACAATAAGAATAGGTAGCAGTAATAAGAACGGATAACAGCAGCAGGTAGATGATACATGACGATAGAATTGATAGAGAGAGTGTGACACAATAGAAGCAAATCCGAAGCAGAAAGCAGAAGGCAGACATGGTCTGACGCTAGGCGCGTGCTATATGCGTACGGCCCAGCGCAAGCTTGAGGTAGCGCATGAACGACGATAAAAAAAAATCTTGCTTTGATACAAATCAAAAATTTTAAAAGAGATTTTTATATTATTATTGATGTGGGCAATGTCATAAATATATAAGTATCGCAATTACGTGATAAGAAAATTTCTAATCCTAATACAATTATTTCTCATAATATGAGTAAAACTTATAATAACATATAAAAAACTTGACTCCTAGTAGCACATCTCCTAATATGATAACTATATTATGACTCCTAATAGGTAATTATAATAATCAAAAACTTTAATAAGAATAATGATCCTCCATAATATTGCTTATTGCCTTGCAAACTTGTGTATTATCGGTTATGATTTAGATCACATTTTGATGCTCAACATCTCTAAACTTATCCATAAGTTTATTTGGAATGTAAAACTAACTTTTTATGAATATCTCGACATTCATGAAGGACAAGAACATAGGATGACTTTTCGTGATAGTCATGAAATTAATGATCGACCTTTTGTGCATCGAACCATTCATCACTAAAAATAGAGTCACCCTTTGACTTTCAAGTGTTCTTGAACGGTCCCAACATCCTCTCTATATTAGTTTTTTCACTTTGTAAAAGAGGTCATCCACAAGTTGTATCTGTGATGGATATAACCTGAGATTGTATTTTTGACAGCATATGTGAACGATATGGCAGAGTAGGGATTCTTTGCCAAATTAAATGGCAACCTACCAGATTAAAACATCCTTATGATTATTGCATTCAACGCTTCTCTTGCTCCTTTATTAATGACTTCTCCACCAAATTAGCTCATTTCCTCTTCTTTGCTTCACTTGTCATGGCAGCATGTTAAAAAGCTACTTGAGGATATAGGCAAAGGTATGGGCCTAGCTATTAAAGTTTTCACCCTCAACTCTGTTTGCTCCATCACTTTCCTCATCTCACTCAAATGGACAGGACCAAACTGTGTACGACACGTCGGCACGTATCCGTGTCCAAAACGTGCGCGATATGGACACATTATCTATTTGCATGTGTCTATGGTTCAAAGCTTTTAATGCCATGTTTTAAAATTTTCAAGATATCTCAATGGAATTCACGAGGAAAAGGTGACATAGTGGGGACGATGTAGGATGAAACTAATTAAATAAAAAGTTATGAACTTTGAGGTCCAGGATAGGGGGAAAAACTACCAATTCATCACACTCCACCTTTTGCAAAGTTTCCCAACTATAATACATATGCCTATATTTTCTTTTTAGCGATCACTTATTTGTTTCGTTGTAACTGTATTCGTAACTATAAGTAGGATAGCCTTCACGTCCACTCTCAGCGATAACAGTTGTAGCAACAAGATTTTCCAATAGTTTTTATCATCATAGTTGCAAGAGTGGTATTTAATTTCACTCCATTGTTAATTTAAAATTCCCTTTAAAGTTCAAAATTTACCCCCCACAACCATTCATAGGCATAAAATGTATGCCATATGTGATTTGATCAATGGTCACACTTTCAGGTTGCAACAAACTTGCAAGTGTGAGTTATGATCATTTTGGCCACAAACCAGATTGCTGCAACTGAGTCATTTTTCCAATTGCACTCACAATAACAAATTGCGGTTACAGTGATACGAATAACTACAACTGGCCCTTTTTGCAACTGTAAAGAATTGAAAATAGGACAAGATATTAGCAACCGTTTATGTACCCATCATAAAAAACAATGATCCCTTACTAAAAAATGATAAGAATTATCTGCAGAATTATTGTACTTTCACAAGTATGATAGAAAAACTATTCAACCAAAAATTCCTCATGACCACAGGATATGAAGAATTTGTACAAAACAAAAACAAATTGAAACTATCATTGATAAGTTCCCATGCCTAGACAATTTGCCAATGTGTTCATACCTTGAAATTTGTTTGCTACTGCTCTAACCCAAGCTCTATCCTTTTCACTGTATGCATACTTTGCATTGGATGCCAGCAAGACAAACCCTTCAATATTTGTTGTGATGTTCGTAACTGGACCAGGAGCTCCGCACAACGGCTGTATTAGTAGTGAACAGACACCGTTGGGTAGCATTCCTTGAAGTCGAGTATCTGCATTACAAGCAAACTACAGAATTAGACCTGAGAGATTCCAGTGTGAACTGCAACTGGCTACAGCAGTTAATACATTGGCAAAACCATGTGCTTTGATTTCTCAGAAATGAGAGAACATGATGTTTCATTTCAAACTTTCAAATGATGATTGTGAGTTTTCTCAATGGAAAATAATTCTCATAAAAGAAAAATGATCATCAATAAGGACATATTAGTTCAATCCTATGTATTTCAACACATATAAAGAAAGCATTGACCTATGCTGTTACAATATTTTTGACATTGACAATGTAGATTGACTAGGGAGGATGATTACACTATCTTCTCAATGCTGATGACAAAAAATGAACACAAAGTTCTGTTGTGCAACAGCAACAAAGAAAGAAAAGCAACAAAAATTCAAAGGAAAATTAAGAAAAGCTTGTGTTCTGTTGCAAACACTAGCTTGATAGGACGCACGATGTTATTGTAATCCTTCAGTACCCTAAGATGCAAAATAGCAAACAATTCTACCTGGGCTTTGCGGAAAATATAGTGTGTCCTTCACATCCAGAAAACCCACTTGTTGGATCTGACTTTCGAACCATTCAAGGATTTGAACTTTTGATAAAAATTCTGGTGTATTCCAGTAGCCACGTACGCATAATGCATCTTGAACAGCTATAACCTGGTGAAAGATAATGAAACAAAGATTTATGTCAAAGAAGCTTAAGATCAAGGAGAGACAGAAGTCATTTGGATTCAGAAACTATTTCATGCAGTATCTAAATTCCATTGTTTTATCTTTTCATTGAGCTCATTCTTAGAACCTGGAGATCCTCCCCTTAGAATTGAGAGATCTAATTTATGCGACATTCACCTGAGAACTACTGTTACTTAAAAGTTGCCATACATCAAACAAAAAGTTTTCCTTTTCTTCCCCCTCTTCTCCTCTTTCTTCTTCTTCTTCTTCTCCTCCTTCTTTTCTTTTTTCTTTTTTCTTTTTTTTGCATTGAGGAGATTTTTTTTCTTTTTTTTTTTTTTTGAGATGAGTACATATTATAAAATGAGGAGTTTTTTTTTTTGAGATGTTGGATTGTTATTGGACCAAATTGAGAATTTAAGTCTGAAAGGATACCACTGACATGGTGTTTGTATTACGCAAAAGAACGTATGATCCCCAAGCCAAATCCTCTTCCTGGATACCTGAGAGATTTTGTGATAGGATAAATATTTGCTTGTTTCCTTCTGGTAGAGATGAGCGATCAACTGGAGATGCACCCTGCATTATGTTGTATAATTTAGTATTCAACAAAAAACTATATTGTGGCAATTTTGTAATCCAAACAAGGTAAGGGATGTAAGGTTTTCTTTTAAAACAGGAACAAAAAACTCAGCAGTAAACTAATGTTAGGGAACTCATAGGAGTAAAGAGGACAAAACACTTCCTATGCAGATTAATCAACTTTAATATGTAGAGGAAAATGACAGCTCAAACACAAACAATATCTATAAAGAGATATTGGTGAACAGAAGTATGCTTTCATTCTGATCTTAGAGGCCATATATAGATGCCAATCTCAGGGTCCAGCCATAATTTAAGTACAAATCATAAATTAACAACTAACATCCATATGGGGGAGGCAATTTTAACCCACTTGAACCCAACCCGAAGTTAGTGGATATGGGTCAGACATAATCAGGTTTGGATCACTGTCGGGTTAACTTGTATGACCCATTTATTAAATTGGTTGGGTCCGGGTCCGGGTCCGGACTCTTGACCTGACATGACGTAATTACTAATAAATACTTACAGTTTTTCCCCTTTAATAGCTAGTGTCCTGTGGTTTACCAGTTAGAGCATTCAACGTTTGTCCTTTAATGTTTGGGGCAAGTTTGACTCTCACAACACGCATCATTTTTTTTTTTGATTAAAATGTTAATTGTAGCCTTTGAACCCAACCTGTCCTGTTATTAAACGGGTTGCCCAGGTCAGATTGGTAACGTGTTATGATGGGGCTGGGTACTGGTAGGTAATCCTTACCCATTTAATAAACAGCTCCAGTACCGGTTAAGCCGACATGGGTCCGGTCAAAACTGACCCAAATGAAGTGACTTGACCCAACCCGTTTCCACCCTACACTCATAGGCATCTCGATAAAAATTCGCTAATTAAGTTTCAAGTTTCAAAATTTCCATATGTTATAATAAGTTAATTCAAATCTTTTGAGTACAAAGGAAAAGAAAAACAAAGAAGAGAGTTTTTTAAATTAAAAGGCATCATTTGATCATGAGAATGAGAATCCCTCCGGAAGATGGTAGAAACATTAAGATTTAGAAACAAGCTAAGTTATAGATCTTGACTTTATCGCTCGTTTGTTAATTGTCAGTTTACTCCTTACAGCTTGGGTATCTCAAGAGGTACTGAAAGTATAATCTGAAACATTAAGTCCAGCCGTTGCAACAAGAAAAATCTTTGGATGATGGAATATTTGGACTCTTTTGGGTGAGAAGCTTCAGCGGCCCTTGGAAAATAATAGTTTGAGCATTCTCCATAGACAGAAGATATATGTGGAAGATTTCTTGGCTAAACATGCATTAAAGATGAAAGCTATGAAAAGAAGTAAGGATGCATGACTTCCTTCATGAGATGGGTGCTCTTTGTACTGAGGACTGTGTGGTCTACAGGCACAGGACTATGTAATGTTTGGTTTATTTCTTTTTAGACTGTAAGCTGTATAGACCTTGTTGATCATTACTCATTAAAAAAAATCTGTCAGAAAACACTCAGAGTAGTTAAAAACAGCATATTGATTGCCTGCATGTAGGTATAAGATGAACCGCATAGGATAAAAAATTAGTTAAACTGCAATTGTTTGTGGATCGTTCTGTTTCCAAAGTAAATGGACTAGCAGAAAATGCATCATACAATCATCCCAAACTATTACTCTTTAGCATAAAAGAACTAGCTAGCAGGAATTCCGTCATGCTAATTTGCTAAGTCATCATTTTTTTAACAGAATGTGTTAGCCGGGAAATCCTCACCAATTATACCACATTGGCAAATTATTACTCGCCTTCTCCAATTTTTCTGTGTTCATCGCTTTAGTAGGACTTTACACACAAAGTCCAATGAAGGGTCACATGGGATTATTCATAATTGAAAGGCGAGATACCTCCTTTTCAGGACAGCATCATCAGGACTTAGGATTCAGGATTAATTACGGTGTAACTTGGCCTTCAGTAGCCTTTAAGAATCTTAAGAAAACATGTTGATGCTTGGGAGACAGAATATTTCATTTTTTTCATATGCCCCCCAAATCTTCCTTTTCTTGTGCAATAAAAGTCTTCCTTATTTTGATATATCCTCCTGTGATCTTCATATTTCAATGTTCTCCTTCAAATTATATAAGCTGAATTGAAAATAAAAAAGAAAAAGAAATTCCTCTCCATGGACCATTACTCACCAATTGAAGATGATAGTCAAGGGTCAATTTACCTTTATATCCTTCCATTTTAAGAAAAGAAGGGACTCTCATCTACGGTTGTTCTCTTTTTATTTCCTATTCCCCAAATTGCAAGCCCTAGATCCATCCCTCAAACACGCAGAAAAAGTACATTCATCTTTTTCTTCATAATCTTCTTCACTGCAATCTCCACCCAGTTTCTTTACCTTGAGACGGGACTTGGGTATATTCATAAAAAAAAAAGGTCGAGTTTTTGGATGTAATAAGTCAAAAAGAGGATGGAAGTAATGAGAATTTTTTTTTTTGAGGTGTTGATATAAGTTTCAATTTACAATATATTTCATATGTTCGCATTGCGCTGGTGGTGATAAAAACATTACAGGAAGGCGCTAAAAAAATGTCCACAAATATGTAAATACAATAAAAATGTTAGTAATATCTCAAAAGAAATGTTAACTTTAAGGTATGGAATGCAAAAGGAAAAAAAATTTAAGACGTGAAGCTAGGAATGTACAAGCTTATGATCAAGAAATCAATTATATTCTAATTTGTTATAATATTGTGTAGTTATATGAATTATTCTCTTAGAATGGTTTAGCTATGAATTAATAAACTACACATAATAATTGGTTGTTTGTTGTTGTTGTATAATGTGTGGGAGAGCATACCACAAAAAGCGACCATCTAAAATGAAAAAATGTTAGTGGACTCCTATGGAGGCACTAAATAGTTCAAAGGCTTTGGTAAGCCTATCCTAAAATGCAGCATGTGTAAAGTCACGGAGAGGGGATTTTGTGGGTTAGAGGGGATTTTGTGGGTTTTAGGCAAACGTACATGAGTCATGGAGTAAACGACACTGAAATAAGAAACCCCCCAGATGGGCCTTGCATGACAATAGTAAACATAATCATAGAGCATCATGACTAGATGATTGGACGAATGAGATACTTTACAGTTTATGGTGACCAAGTGAACGAATGTGTTACTGAGGCTAGACCCAACAAAATATGGGAAGCTAAGCTTCTGTTTGCACATGTAATGTATGTCAATATTGGTGCATTTTGCATTACTGTGTTTTACCTCTTTCTCTATTATAGTTCTCGCTCTTCAGTTCTCACTCTTTTTTATCCTTGTACTTTCTCAATGTAGATTCTTTTTTTTTAACCATTTGAATTGACTGTCAATATCTCTTTCCCTATAAAATTAGATATTGCCAGGCTCAAATGTCTGTACCCTGTAATCAGATTAACACCAAATCCATTTCCCAAGTGATTCTAACCCTGTATTGTCTCTTCATTTCAGTCTGAATAACTTCAGACTTTCAATCTATCAACCAAACAGAAGTTATACTTGAGAGTTGAGAACCAGTCATCAAGTCCTCATATTATGTAGCAATAACTAGGTATTGCAGATTTATGGAGACAGCCTCTCACTGATCCATGTAGATCAGTTTGGAACAGCAAAACAAACTGCTCAAATGGATAAAAACCTGTCCACTACCAGTTCTGAAAACACTTTCACTTTAAATATGCTCTTCCCACAACTGACAAGGTCTTACTTCGTCTTCAACCTTGATGCATATACTTTGCTCATATGGCTTTGCCACCCTCTCTCAGCATCTTGCAACCAGCCATCTGCTTAAATTGAGATAATTGATCTCTATCATATAATCACTTTACCCAACAGTTCAAGTTGATGGGTTGTCAGTTGACAATGTAAACAAATTAGCCTGTTAACACTCACCCTCAAGTGGACCTTTAAGCCATGTGCAAAGGTCTCCAATGGGAACACGACTCACTTGGAAAAGCATAAAAAGTGGGGTAAACAAGATTATTTTCAATTCCCAATGTTGAGCTTTGAACATAGGAACTATTGAGACTCAGTGCTCTAATACCATGTCATATATCCATTTTACCCAAAAGCTTAAGTTGATGAGTGGTGGGCTGAAAATATATATCCAACAAACGTCACTTAACAGTGCCGCCAGGTTACATGACATGGTCTCAACAAACCTCATGTTTCAGGTTAGCAACTTATTCAGAGAGTTGAAATAACTTGAATGAGAAGATGGCCTTGGAATGAGCTGAATGGAAGAAATGGATTCATATAGCCAACCGCAGATGTTTGAGAAAAGGGCTTACTTGTTATCTTATGAGACCAAACTTGGACATCTCTAAACATCATTAAGAAGTAAATCTCAACTCTTTGGTTGAGTTACTACGGTTTGCCAATATACTAATCTTAGGGGAAATAACTTTTTGATGCAGATAACACTAAAGAGTTAAGCGCAATTGTGGTCAAAGAGGTTGCTGAACCAACACCAAAATAGATAGGAATCAAACATGTTTGGATTAGATTCTATGTAATATCATTGATGTACCCCCTATTTCTAAGCTCCATTGGAACTATTACAATAATCTTCCAAAATAGGTCTCATCTGTTACTTTTTCATGTCTAATGATTAAAAATACCATATCATCCTGAGCAATCAACCACGTGCGACATAAAAGCAATACAATAAACATTAATCACCACACAGAATACATGCTCACTAAGTGAAAAGTCTCTCGGGCATTCCATCAAACACCTTGCACTCACTATACAAACAGCTCCAAAACAAGAAAATGCATCATAGAATTAACATAGTAGGTTTGATACCTTGAGAAACTTGCCGAGATAGGGGAGCACGGCCGAGAAGGCGGCTAAGAACATACCCAGCGCCTCCGATCTCTGAAACCAAGTGCCCACTTAAATGAATTGAATTGAACTGAATGAGGAGATAGCAAAAGTGGAGAGCATTGAATATTATACCAGCTGAGCCGGGGTGGGAGAAGCAGAGGAGAGGAAATGGTTCGCAAGAATGAGAGAACCGAAGGCAGCCCCGATGAATCTTGGGAGGTAAGACTCGTCCAGACCTGGGATCCCTGCGAAGTGCAATTGAAAACCCAATCCAATCCTTAGCCTCTCTATTGATGATAGTGATAATGAGAGTAGAGTGAGGGGGAGTAATTTTACCGAAAGTGAAGCGAAGGACGGAGAGGTCGACCTCTGCTGCTGCTGAGAGTTGGGGTCTTGGGCTGCGGCGAAGCGTCGAAAGCTGTGGAGCAAATTGCTTCTCATTATTCTCATTCTCCTTCTGCTGAGAGGGATTACTGCGATTGGGGATTTGCATGGGCGAATGCTCGTTGTGAATGGTACCACACATTGCATCGCCATTAGTCTCTTTCTCTCACTCTCACAGAAGGCAGATTCCTGTTGGGGCTTGTTTCTGCAAGGAGCCGAGATTTGAAGTGCTAACGAGAAGGAACCCGGGGTTAAATATCTTTATGTTTTTTTTTTTTTTTGTAATTTACATATTTCTCCCGATGAAGTGCATATTTTTGCCTATGCCCTTGTGTTTTGAATATAATTTGTAAAAGAGAAAACAACATTATTTCATTTTCTGTCACAAAAAGATTGAATTTTAGTGATTTTTAAGGGTCTGTTTGTTTCACCACAAAACGCCTCAAGTCGTAAGTCATAAAACTTCTTTTTCATTTTTCACTATTTGTTTTGCTGAAAAACAACTTGTAAAATGTAACTCTCATTTTTCCATTTGCAGTTGCTACAGTTAATTTTGTGGTCATGTAAATCTCATTTTTACATTTTTCCACTTGCAATTATTACAGTTAATTTTGTGGTCATATAAATCCTACTTGTAGTACACCTGCAGTTCAAAGCAGTTACTTGATAATCAATATATAATTTAATATTATTAAATATTTAATATTATTTGATATTTTTAATAGTGTTCTTATTTAATTATTTAATTATTTTATATTTTAATCTTTAGTTTTTTATTATTTTAATTTTTTTAAAATTTAAAATTTATTATTTTAATTTAATATTTTATTTAATGTTGTTATTTAATACTTTATTATTTTATTAATACTTATACCAATTTTTTAATATTTAATTTAGAGTTAATATTTTATTAATATATCAATATTATACTTTAATATAAAATTACTATATATTTAATTATTATTTTGAATATATATAATTAGTATTGATATTATACTATACTTTATTATTATATTAATATTTTATTATGTTAATAATGTAATAATAATTCATTATGATAATATTATAATAATAATAATTTATTATTAAAATTATAATTATAATTTACTTTGTTGATTTTTTATTTTATAATATTACAAAAATATTATAATAAAATTTAATATTATAAAAATTTTAATTATTTTATAATATTATAACTATAATTTATTATTTTTCTTAAGATTTTTTACTAGTTATACTTTATTAGTATTCTTAAAATTTTATTAATGTTCTTTAGATTTTCTTAAAATTTTATATCATTTATTTAGTTAATATTTAGTAATATTTTACTAATTATACTAATATTTTATTAATATTATTGTTATAAATAAAATATTAAGATTATTAATATTTTATATCAATTTATTAATACAATTTAATTTACAATAGTAGATTTAATTTAATAGTATTTATAATATTTAATCACTGCTACAGTTAATTTTGTGGCCAACTTTTTCACTTATACTTTTATATTACTAACCAAACATCGTAAAACACAACATACTTTCTCATTTACAATTTTACTTTACCAACCAAATACCGTAAAACACAATATATTTTCCCTACTATAGTTTACTTTTCTCATTCTCATTTATGATTTACGACTTGCGGCGTTTTACGGCGAAACAAACAGGCCCTAAAACTTACTTATCTAAAGACTCGAAACTTCTATTACTTCATTTCCTGTCACAAAAATTTTAGTGATTTTTAAAACTTACTGATCAAAAGACTCGAAATGCAGTAGTTTATATAATCCATATCGTAATGATAAAATGAGAGAATAGAACTATCAAGATAATTAAAATAGACATTGTTAGGCTTAACTAAAGGTGCATGGAGGCTCATTCTCGTGTTTAAACGCTATATAAGGATGCTAAGAGAAGTTTCAGTCCGTATAAGCTAGATCATTTTGTTGGCCCAAAGGCCTATCACTCTAGTTTTGATGATGATCAACTCATGTAGTTATGTTACTAATGATCTTGTGTTTAATTAGTTTCAGATTCATGATCAAGATCTTAGTAGGTGTGTAGCTTCAACAAAGGATTTAAAGTCAAGTTTTGGAGCTAGCACGGTTTGATTCAAGAGCTTGTGCATCAAGACCATATCAAGTACTCAAGAGGAGTCTAGCTCTTTGGATCGTGTTTGGACCAAGTCAAGAAGATGAGAAGACTTCAAGTGAAGACTTCAAGAAGATCAAGACTTGTGTCTAGATTTGTTTTTATAAGATTTTATTTTTAGATAAAATGTGAAGGATAGAGTAGTTGGTGGATTGCTCAAGTATATCTATACACACACACTCTTGATATAGATATGTTTTTCATAAAAGAATTTTCATTTTGGAAAAATACAAAAGAGATTTCTTTTTAGACAAAGACTTTTCATGTTGACAAATTACCGGTTTGGTTTTTTGGTATTCAAGTATATATGTTTTAACCAAAACCGTATTTAGAGCTTAATGTCAAAAACATAGATATTTCAGCATGTTTGTGTAGTGGATCAATTCCATACACTCTATACTTTAAAAGAGTTTAAATATCTTGTTTTTGTATTTGGAGAAGTTTGGAAAAATAAGTTTTGGAAAAATCAATTTTGAAAAAAATACAGTTTTTTGTTTTTGACCAAAATTTCCAAGTTACAAAAATA
The DNA here is from genome assembly GCA_038442645.1 of Agave tequilana. Taxonomy (NCBI): domain Eukaryota; kingdom Viridiplantae; phylum Streptophyta; class Magnoliopsida; order Asparagales; family Asparagaceae; genus Agave; species Agave tequilana. The sequence continues at coordinate 34,628 of JAVJIF010022722.1, forward strand.
GTCCAAATTATTTGTAACATGCCTTGATTTTGTGCAAGCATGTTTGTTTATCAAAAATATTGGTAAAACTATTTTTGTAGATTTTCTGTGAATTTATGGGATTTTATTTCAATCAAAATGTCAAACTTTTTAATCCCAGAAAATTGTTTCCTGGCTTCAACCGGTCGACCGCGCGACGTGCACAGACGTGCACGAGTCTGGCTGGAGGCCGATCGACCGGGACGGTCGATTGACCAGAGAGCAAAAGCTCTCTGGAAAGCCACGGTCGACAGGGCCGGTCGATCGACAGAGAGTCTGCTCTCTGTTCTAGAGCCTCGGTCGACAGGGCCGGTCGATCGCTGCCCCAACGGTCAGAAATCTGACCGTTGGTGGTCGACCGGGCGGTCGACCGTCAGGCCATCTGGCTCCCAACGGCTAGTTTTTCTAGCTCTATAAATTGGGACATTTGGGGCTGTTTTAAATAAGATTTTAAGAAGAGTTTTGGGCTAGTTTTTCCCATTCATTTCAGTGGTTATATCCACAAGTTTTAGAGCCAAATATTTCCAATCAAAAGGGGAGTTTACCAAGAGTGTTTTAAAGTGATTTTCTTTGAGTTTTTCTCCACCATTTCAATCCTTATTTTCTCACACAACACTTGAGATATCCATTGCTATATCTACCTATAAGAGAGTTTGTTGTGAGAGGATTTTAGGTGATCAAGAGTTGTGATCACCAAAGTTCTACTTTGTACTTTGAGGAGGCGGACGAGTGTGTTCGCGGTGTTTCGAGTTCGTGTGTGAACTCTTTGTTTGAGGTGCGGCCTCGGCGAGTGTGGCGCCCCGATTCCGGCGGGTACGGAGACGCCACTGCGACGTACATACGCAGGGTAATGGTACCATCACGTATGTACGCTAAGCATCAATACAACACAACACATATATCAGAGTGCGGAAATACGTGGTATTATACATTCCAACATAATTTAAACAAGTACTGAGTCATCACAAACAGTGATATAATATTACATCAATATTACATCACTAGATAATACAAAAGTAGACTACACATGATACAACAGATAAAAACTCACGAGCTAGAAAGGGGATCTCGCGAGCGGGGAAAAGACTGGACGGAACTACTGCTGATCTGTCTGCTCCTCAAGATAGGCCCGATCCTCGGCCGATGGGTCCACCTCGGTCCAAACTGCTAAATCTGGACATGCAAATCTAGGGTTGTTAGGAAAAACCCAGCGAGTACAAGAAAAACCCAATGGTAAGTACAAATAATAGCAAGTGCATCATGACAAGTATAATGTACCCCAAATCAATAAGCATGAATTAACCACAATGAATAGTGAATATGAAAATAACACTAACATTTATAAGGCATGAAATAGAAGCATGTATATCAGGCCAAGTGTCATGTAATCAAGTTAGGAATCATGGAGTAACTACAATAAATAATAAGTATGGAGATGACACAAATATGCACGAAGTCAATTTATTAAGTTAATATTATTAACTCGTTCAATTTGTATGCTTGGTATATAACCGGTGCCATATACTTTCGCATACAAATCTAGCGAGGTTGGTTATTGGAAATTGATGGGGAGCGACGAACCATGTTTATAATGGGTCCCGTGCATGCCCGGGACAACGGTCCAGGATTATCCGGCACTGAACCGGAACGTACCGCTAGCACCGGGATTTACTATATGCCCGAAGGTCTTATAATACACCCGAACAGGAATAGAGTGTCACCGTTCCCCACAGGATATACCTAGGGGATTATAGCACACCCAGACAGGCAGGCAAGGGGGTAGGGGTGCCAGTACACCCCTCGGAAACGCCTGGTGGCCTCCAGGTCGAATCCAACAGGAAGTTGTACAACATATGTATGGCCACCATAAACACAGAAGCTATATCGATACCCATCAATTTCCCCCATCCCAGTGTAAGTTGTTTACATATGACAGAGTCTCAAATAATAATGTTCACAGGGTGTCCACAAATGTACAATATCCATGACTATCCGATTACGGGGTCAACAGGAGTATAATACAGGAGTAATGTCAGGAGCCTCCTATTTCAGGGGTTCAAGTATACAGGAGTACAGGAGCTCAGGAGTACCAAATATCTGGTAATAATAATATAATAATCATGTCATGTCCCCGTAACAGTATAGTCATGAATATGTCATATAATCAGGTATCAGGGGTGGTAATGTCTGGTCAAGAGTCATAATGTCAGGTCCAGGTATTTATACCACATGAAAGCATAGCATATACCGTATGTCAAGAACAGACGTCAAGTATCAAGTATCAGTGTCCAATGTCAGGTGATAAGTGTAGCAAGACAAGTATCGGGGTCGGGTATCACATGTCGAATATAGTATGGCAAGTATCAATACCAGGTGTCACATATCACATATAGCATGTCAAGCATCAGTATCAAATATAGTACGAAAGATATCGGTGTCAAATACAGCATGGCAATATCGGTGTCAATTATTGTGTGCGGGTGACAAAAATCATATCCCTAGTGTAACATGCCAAGTGTCGATGTAAATACCGTGTACCGGTGTAAATGCCAAGTGCCGGTGTCCTAAATCACATATCAGGCATAACATGTCCAAGGTCGGGTAAATACCGAGTGCAACATCACATATTTATTTACATAGCATGATATCATGTATTAAATTTACGGTAAATGGTATTAAGCATGCTAACATATCCATATATCAATTCTAGGTTTAAAATACAAGATCATTTATTTTTTAAGTGTATTAAAAATACTCGCATAATGATAAAATGGATATATGTCAAAAATGAAATTGTACTCGCCTGAAACCGGGTAAAATACCGGTTAGAATCCGGGGAATCAGCGAACCGTTCAAGTATACCTCAAGCCCACAATATATATTAAAATATATAATTATAAATATTTATATAAATATTTTAGAGGGAAGAGAGAGGAGAGAGAGAGGAGAGAGAAAGTTGTAGGAAAAAAGGAGGGAAAATGAGGTGTATTTTGGAATAAAATAGGGATTTAAAGGGAGGGGTAGGGGGTGTAAATAGAGGGAAGTAATTTGAGGAAAGAGGTGGGGGTATTTTAGGAAAGAGGCAAAGTTTTTTTTATTTAGGGAAATGATATGAAAGTGTTGAAAGAAAGAAAGAAAGAAAAAGGAAGGAGGGAGGAGGTGGGTGGCCGGCCGGCCACTTGCGCCGGCGGCCTGCCGGGTGGAGTGCGGCGCGCGCGCGTGGGTGGAGGAGGGGGAAGGTGGGTTTCTTCTTTTCTTTGTTGATGTTGTTGTTGTTGTTGTTGTTTATGGAGGTGGTGATGGTGGTGGTGGTTGGTGGTGTTGGAAGTTAGAGGAGGTGGAGGAGGTGGTGATGGAGTTGTTAGAGTGGTGGAATTGGTGGTGGTGAGGGAGAATTTTGGAGGAAATGGAGATGGATGATGATGGGTTTTGGGTTAAATTGGAGATGGTGAGGTTGAATTGGGGGTTGATGGAAGTGGAGGAGTGTTGTGGGGTGATGGGGGGGTGCGGTGGCGGCGGCTAGGACGGCGCCGGAGGCGGCGGTGGTGATGGTGGAGGCGGCGTGCGTGAGTGGTGCTTGAGTTGGAGAGGGAGTTGAAGATGAAATGTGTTTTTTCTTTTTTTTTTTTTTTTTTTTTTGGGGATTTTCTTTTGAAAGGTGAATTGAAGTAGGGTTGTTTAATAGAGATGGAGGTGGGTGAAATAATAAATGGGGATGGTGGAGGGAGTGGTGCTCAGCCCATGCCCTGGTCGGCTGCTGCATTATCAGGTGATGGGAGTTAGAGTGAAGGAGAAGAAAAAGAAAAGAAGAAAAGGGAGAAAGTCAAAGGGGAAAAGATATAAATATATATAATTAATAAAAATAAAAGAAAATAGTTTTAAAATTTTTATTATTAAATAATTATTTGTTATAATTTTCTGGAAGTATGAAGTAGTGGAGTAGGGAAGGAAAAAGTACGGAAAGATAAGACCGGTAATAAATATTATTATTTTAATAGGGCGAAAATTTGACTGTTTCAGAACCGTTCCGAAAAAATTCTCAAAAATAGAAAATATCATTCTAATATGTTTGGTGAAATCGTATTTGAAAAATATGATTTAGTTTTCAAAATAAAAATCTTGGAATCTTCCGGCGACACCGGCCGACACCAGGATCGGTCAAATTTTGATAAATTATGAAAAATCTCAAAAAAAATGTTTTTAGTTAGAAAATGATATTCTAAGATATACTGTGAAAGCTGTTTTTGAAAATTCAATCCAATTTGAAAATTAAAAATCCGGGAATCAGTCAGCGATGCCGACTAACACCGGTTTTGGAGATTTTGCAGAAAAATTTCAGAAAATTCTAGAAAATCATGAAAAATCTAAAATATTAGAAAACAGTCTCTGAAACTAAAAACAGTCCAATCGGACTACCAGAAAGTCAAATCGGGCTATGGCTGGTATCGGTTCCCCGGTCTGGGTCAGGGCTTACTCTAGGTCCAAGAATCCAGATCTGGTACTCAATAAACTAAGCAATCACAACTCATGAACACATACAGGAAGAAAATTGAGCAATGTGGTCGAAAAAAATTTGGGACACGTATCTGGGTACGTATCCCGGGTACGGGGTGCTACAGCGAGCTAGAGAGCTTGCGGTGTGTACGGACTAGGGAGTCTTAGAGCTTGTAGGTGTTGCGGCACCGAGTGATCCGGTGGGATCGATTTTAGTGGAAATTCTTCAAGTGTGAAGGCGGGGATGTAGAGCAAGGGTGATCGAACCTCGAAACAAATCTCCCGTGTTTGCGATTGCTTTTTCTCTCTCTCCCTTACTTGTTTATATCTTGCATGCTTATATTGTGTTTATCTTTATATGCTTGATATGCATTGTGTGCTTTATTGTTATATGCTTGGGGATTGTTTGCTAACACTTGTATTCAACCAAGAGAGCCAACGCGGCACCTCAACTCTTATTTAGAGGAATCTTGAGGAGTTAGTCCAGAGACCTTCACGGGGAATTCAGCTACACTCTTATGTTATACGTGGTGTTTAGTGTAAGAATTTTAGTTTGCATCATAATAAGTTTTTAATTCCGTATTTTGTGACCATTAGATTAGCCATCACCTATTCACCCCCTCTAGGTGATTTTACACATTTTATTTGTGTGCGCGGAGCATTTCATTCCCCTATCGTGGAGATGTTGAAATTTTGTCTTGTTTTCAAAAGAGATGATGGTCAAAGAATATTCAATCGAATTGGAGACGCAAGAAGAACTAGAAATAGGAGCAGATCAAGAAATTTGTGTGGCAGTCGACAGGCTTGTCGACTGCACAGAAGGCAATCGTTAGCCCTGTCGACAACAAGCAACAAAAAGTAAAGAGATATCAGATTTTTGATGGGTGCAGCAGCGGCCTGTGTTGACAGCCTTAATCTTGTGTGGCAGTCGATAGCCTTCACTGGCTTGTCAATAGCTCGAGGGCAGAATAAGATTTCTGTTTTTTTTCCTATTAAGGCACCTTTAGGTTTCTTTTTCTAGTGGAGTTCGAATAAGGGTCAGTTCTTATTCAATGAAGATCTGTTTCTAAAATTTAAAGAGTTTAGAATTTTCTAGATTAAGAAAATAAACTCCTACAAAGATTGATCAAGTTTTTCAAGCATCCGACGATCAAGATCATCTCTTAGTCCTAATAAGATTTGTATTGTAAAACTCTATAAATAAATATTGTAACCTAGTACATTATAATACGGAAGGTGAAGAGGAAGATGATGGTGCATAGAGAGAAATATACTCTTGTAATTTTATAGGATTCAAGGGGAAAGCAGATACTTTTGTGGGAATCAGGGGGAAGGTAAGATATTTTGTACCAAGTTTATTAATAAAACTTTTCAAGTATCTCCCCATGAATGTAGGCCAAGTTGGGGTCAAATCACGTTAAATCCTCCTGTTTTTTCTACTCTTTTGTCTTGATATTAGTAATACCATGTTCTCGGAATATGTACCCTGATACGTATCTCTATTTTTTGCTTGTATCATTCTATTTTTTCCGCATTTTTATTCGGTATCCAACTCTTATTCTGTGGACCTCGAGCCCAACCCAAGCCCAGAGCCTGAACCATTACCTTTATTTATTATTATTTTTTACTTTTACTTTTCTTTTTCTTTTCTTTTCTTACCTTTTCCTTTCTTTTCCTTCTTTCTTTTCTTTCTTTTCTTTTTCCTTTCTATTTTTGTTTTCTTTCTCCTTTTTCTTTTCTTTTCCTTTTTCTTTTCGTTTCGTTTCCACACTCTTCTCATCTCTTCTCTTCTCTTCTTTTTTTTTCTTCTTTCTCTCCCTCTCTCTTTCTCCTTTCCCTCTCTCTCCTCACCCGCCCCCTCTTATCTTCTTTCTCTCTCCTACACACTCTCTATCTCTTCCCCAAATCGGCCACCGCTCCCTTCCTTGTCGGCCTCTCCTCTCTTATCTCTGGCCTTCCCTTACCGGTCAACCACCCACCCACCACCACCACACCTCACCATCACTTTCCCGCCACCCTCTCCTCCTCTTTTACCCTCAATACCATAATACCACCATCTCCACCACCTCAGCACCATCATCTCCACTATCATCACCCCCACTCCACCTCCTCCCATCTCCTGCACCTCCTCCTCCCGGCCATCCCTTTGGCCGCACCACCACCTCGGACCCCTCCCTTTGCTGTGCCTCCACCCCGGCCACCCAACCTTAGCCCCCATTTTTCTCTCTCCCCTCTATTCTTTCTTTCTCTCTTTCTCCCTTATATTTTCTCTCTTTTTCTTTCTCCTCTCTTTTTTCATTTCTCTCTCCTCCTGCGTTTCACCAAATTCCCGACATTCTCATTTCGCTTTCGAGCGACCCTAGGCGAGTACTTGTTATTTGTGTATGCGAGAGCTCGTTATGTGTTTATATGTGTGCTTGTTATTGGTTTATGCGAGTGCTTGTTATTGTGTGGGCGAATATTGTAATTGTGAAACAGATGTTGTATTTGTGTAGACGAGTGCTTGTATTTGTGTAGGTGAGTGCTTGTACTCTTATTTAGCCTCCGGAATTTTCTCTAACCTTCAGGCTCAGCCTTCGGGCTTCTCTTCAGCCTTCAGGCTTAACCTTCAGATTTTACTTGCTCCACCTGGTAGGCGAGCTTAGCGCTCAACACTTTACCGCTAAATTCACCTGAGCGTAGCTAAGCCGTATGCGTTAGCAAGGCGTTTATACGCTTGCTTCGTCGTGGGCGTTTAGCTTCATTGTGAGCGTGGCTTCATCTCGTGCATTACCAAAGCATCATATGCTAGCTTCACTATGTACGTTTAGCTTCACCGCGAGTGTGGCTTCATTGTGTGCGCTAGTAAGCATTCATACGCTAGCTTCGCTAAGAGGATTAGCTTCGTCAGGCATGTTTGCATCTAGTGTTTCAAACTTGGCTAACTTCTCTCCATCTTTCATTAGCTCCGCCAACTATTTAATAATTATTATTATTATTATGATGGTTGTGAAGAGTTTAAAATGTTTACCTGTACTACTTTCCTGTACTATGTTGAGTATGATGTTGTGATCGTGTATTTACACGTATTATATACATCACCCGGTACCATGGCACCTGACTGATTAATTACCTGACACATGATTATCACCTTTACGAGACTTAACACTATTATCATGTTGCTCAACCAGAGATTCTATACTCCTCTATCAAGCATGTTTCTCTTGATATATTATTCATGTTAATTCTCGTAAACCGATCATCATGAACATAAAATGTAATATCGGACAAATTACACTGGGATGGAGGAAACTGATAGATATCAATATACGTTTGTGTTTACAATGGCAAAATGTTGTGCAACTAGAACTTCGGTTCTACCTGAGGGCCGCCAAGTGTTCTGGTGGGTGTACTGGCACCTATGCTCCAAATTTGATACTTGTTGGGTGTTATATGATTCCCATTTGCCTAGCGGCAGGTTTCGGCTCAGTACTGCAACATCCTGGGGCGCTATCTCGAGTATGTACGGGACCCATTGTAAACATAGTTCGTTGATAACCCCATCAGTTTTTAATAATCAAACTCATCTTACTCATAAATGGATGTACGTGTGCTGGGACATCGGGACACAAACCAAAACATATGAGTCAGACGAGTCTTAATAATAATAATATAATAATCAGATTTCAAATATTGGTTCAATACTGGTTTCATGTTACACTGTTATTTCATGTACTAGAATCACCATTGCACGGATATACTCGATTATGTGACATGACTATATTATTGACATTGATATAACACATTCTCAGTACACTAGTAATTCAGACCCAATACATGATGCATTTAGTAACCCGGCAATGGTAATGTCAAGAGCATGTGTTATTTGGTTACTCCCTCATTTGGATAATGATACCTTCATGTCATGTTCGGATGAGTACTGCTGCAGTACGGGCTCCAGTATGAATTGCCAGTGGTATGAAATACTGAAAGAGAATGATTAAAATAATAAGCGATACTGATCATTATTATTATATTATTAAAGTATATTTGCTCGCTACTTACAGGAAACCATGTCTATGTTTATTGTATTAAATTCGTGATTTTCTGTTTTCTTTGCTTGTACTTGCATGACTGAACCCACGTCACTATGATCTTGTACACGTGTGATTGCCTTTGCACACCATTTGGTTTCATTTTACGTACTCTTTGGGTTGCTTTCTGATAATCCATGGACTTGCATGTTCAGATTCTGGAGCTTGTACAAAGTGGACCCTTCTGCTGAAAACTGGGCTTTTCTAGTAGAGCTAGCAGACCAGCCATAGCTTATTTCCTGCCTGTCTTCTCTTGACCACCTCGTGGGATTTTCTTTTGTAACTCATGAGCATCTTTTATATTGTTCATATCTTGTAATCTAAATTTTGCGCCTTTCATGATGTAATTTTCATGGAATATTAGATCACACTTTGTGATAAATGTGTATTTGTACTATTTTGCTGGAATGTATCTTACTACTGTGCTTTCGCACACTGATTCTTGCCTATATTATTACTTAGCGTACATATGTGAGAGTATTTTCACCCTGCTCATGTACGTCACAGTGGCGTTCCTGTACTCGTAGGGGCGTGGCATTACAGAATGGTATCAGATCTTAGGCTCTTACATCTTCAGTACATCCATTCGGCAGATTAATATGAGATTAATTTGCAACTGGAGCGCATGAGTCATGGCTATACATTCCAACCGCAAGTACAAAGTTATCTATTCCTTCCTGATAATCTTTCCCATGAATCGTGAAACCCTTCCATCTTTTCATTTTTCCAGTTTCTAGTTGTTCTTTAGACCAAATCAGATATGGAAAGATGGGAAAGTCGTAACGATCCCGGCTCTTCTCGGGATGGTCCCCTATTAGAGAGAAATGCTGGTCTAATGAGATTTCTTCATAATATGATGGAAAATCAATAGAAGCAAACTGAACTCTTGCGTCAGGGATTGTTGATAGCACCTCGGGAGCAGAGGCTAGGGAACATTTTTGATTTCAGAAGATTGTAACCATTCATCATTTTGGGAATCGAGAAGCCCCTTGATACAAAGCAGTGGTTGATTGATACAACTGATCTCCTAAAGGCAGATCAAATCCCTTACCCGAACTAAGAAAAAGTGGTCAAAATACAATTGAAGGATATGGTCAGAACTTGGTTGTTAGTAGAGGAAACGAGACTGGAGAAGCCCATCTCTTGGGACCAGTTTTCAAAAGTTTCTACGAGAGATTCTTCCCTATTACGGTCCAGAAGGAAATGAAAGAACAATTCATCAGATTGCAGTAGATGTAACCCCTGCTCCCCGGTGTACGTATCACCGTATCGGTACGCGATACGATGTACAAAATTGATTTGACCTCCGTGGTAGTCCGATTGAGCTGATTTCAGTTTTAAAAATCATTTTCTAATATTTTTGATTTTTCAGGATTTTCTGAAATTTTTCTGAATTATTTTGGAAAATCTCCGTAGTCGGTGTCGACCGATATCGCTAATAGGCTTTACGATTTTTATTTCACATCTCTTCCACCGCCTTAACCCATCACCGCCCTTTCTCTCTTTCCATTAAAATCTCCCTCTCTCTCTCTCTTTCACACAACCTCTCTCCCAAACTCTCTCTCTAAACCTTCTCTCTCTCTCTCTCTCTTCTCTATATCTCTTTTCCCCCATCTCTCTATTCTCCCCTCCCTGTCTCTCCGTTCTGGTCTACCTCCGGCGCGGCCACCGTGGATGCGCGGCTGCGCGTGCAGCCAGGCACAGGGCAGCTTTTGCTGCCCTGTTCATCTCTCTTTCCCTCTCTCTTTTCCTCTCTCTCCCCCTCCTCCCCCCCTCTCTGTGGCCTGCAGGGCTGAGCCGCCGCCGGCGCCGCCGGCCAGCTGGGCTGCCGGCCGGCTGCGCAGGAAGCACGGCAGCAGCAAACTGCTGCTGTTGCTTTGTTTGTTGGGTTTGGGTTTTTCCCCAAACCCATTCAGCTAATAAAGACCCAATAAATCCCCCTCAACCCGTTAACCCAATTACCCAATAACTTAAGTTATGGGTTTGGGTATTGGATCTAAAACCCGACCCGTTATCTCACCAAACCCGCATCCGAAACCCAATAAAGGTAAATTTGCAGAAAATCTCCTGTGACATTTTATTAATTACATTTACATTCTTTTTATTTACATATTTAATCCCTTTCCGTTACTTTTAGTATTCGGGCGATATCGGGAGCATCCGGATTCTGATTGAGACGATTCTGGATCCGTTGCGATCGTGAGAAAGAGATCTACAGTCTTATGGCTAGTTTGTGAGTGTTTTTCTTTTATAAATTCTATTGTACCATATTTAGTGACATTGATTGATATATCTTGATTATGGATAAAATACTGTAATTATTAATAATTTACTGGACATGATAGGACAGTCATTGTACTAGGAATAACCTCGAGGATTGTTAGGTAATTCCTGATTTCATATGAGGTAATAATAGTAACAATACATACGGACATCGACAACTCAGACACGATCATCATACCTACACAGCCACGGACACACAGGCCACTGTGTCACCATCTTCATGAACACTAGTATGTCATGTATTGGATCACAGTTAGAGAACGATAGTCACATGTATACTGATCCACGATACTCGGTGACACTACACTGTTACGAGACATGCATGCGAGACACCCTTATTTCACGCACTGGTATCATCATTATACGAGTCCGTAAGTCAATGGACATGGTAGTATCTGATACACTGACCACTATGCGATTCATGTACATGGATACTATGCATTGCATATGGTCTGTTTCCTGTATTCCTTGCAGACATCATGACTGTATATGCACGACACCGTATGATGGTTATATTGCATATGCTCACCTGCATGTTCATATTGCATATGCCCACCTGCCTGTTCATATTGCATATGCCCACCTGCATGTTCACTTATATTAAGTCACCACTAGACAACATCATTTTATAAACTGGATACAACTATAGACATGACCCGATGATAACCGGCAAGGTAGTGATGATAATAAAAGATGACATGTTTATCTATTTCTACTGCTTATTATATCCTTATCATATGGTATCACTAGTCCCACATCATGTATTATATATATGTATCGTGCTTGTATTATGTATATATTACTACCTCCTCCTTCATTTTACCACTCACTAGGTCGCTTTCTGACGACCCTGGGTTTGCGTGCCCAGGTTGGAGATCCGAGTTATCGTTCGGGCAGCTAGTTCATTGGATTCACATAGTAGACTTTACCATCGGGATTCCTTTATAGGTATCTTTATGCTTTGTTCATGTTATCTTATTTATCCCTGTTTATATATCTGTTATGATCGCTCACCCCTTTCTGCAGGTATTCTTGTACTTATGTCCTGCTGGAACTCCTGTGTATATTGAGGTTATGTCCTGTACTGAGGCTTAACGTACGCGTGAGGTTATTTTCACCTCGCGTATGTACGTCGCCATAACGTCCCCGTACCTGCGGGATCGGGGCGTTACAGTAAAGGAACACGATAGTAAACAAATAGCTACAAAATTTCTAAGACTTACCCGGTTTGCACCATACATAGTGGCCGACGAATAAAATCGAGCCAACAGATTTTAACAAGGCCTGAAGATAGACATTCAGATGCTTTTTAATACCCTAACAACTGAAGACGTACTCTCTGGTGCTCATTATAGCACGTGAAGTAGAACGAGGATAGGAAAAGAAGAACTAGAGTCAGATGTAGAGCAAGTCGGTGAAGAGACCATTCCAGTTGATGGATAGAGAGGACCCAGTCAGGCCTATTGGTGCCCTGCTGGCCAAGCGACCTTTCCAACCTCCTCCTCTAAAGTGAGTATGTAATTATTGTCAGAAGCTTGGACACTCACGACACAACTGCCGATGGCTAATGGGTTATGTTTAGTATGCAGATCCGGGAAATATTTAATAAACGGTTGTCAATTCAAAGAAACAAAGAACGCTGCACTGGTTCGACCAACACTCCCAGCACCGCCGGCAATGAGGAACCCAGGACCCGTTGGCATATGAGCCTCACTTTCTCCCCAGCAGTATGTCTTTGATCAGGCACAAAAAGGAGCAAGAATTGGAGCAGGCCGCTGTAGAAACCAAGTATACAATTTAACCGCAGAGGTAGCCGATGCGTCACACGAAGTAATGGTAGGAGGTGGTGCCCGATATTCAGAGCAGGAACTCTGAAGATGTCATCGGTGATTGTTATCCCCATCTTATCATTTCCTAAGTGGGTAATCTTTTCCTACCAGTTCTACTTTATCATATTATCATTGTCAACCCTAATATCTTCCGTGTTCTTCTCATTCCTTATCAAAATTTGAGAACAAAATTTTTGAAAGGCGGGTAGATTGTAACACCTCGTTCCTGAAATACGTAACTTGATACGTATCCTGATTTTTCACTGGTGTCATTCTATTTCTCCAGCATTTTTATTCGATATCCAACTCGTATTCTGTGGACATCGAGCCCAGCCCGAGCCCGAGCCCGAGCCTGAGCCTAACCCATTACCTTTATTTATTTTATTTATTATTATATTATTATTATGTTTCTTTTTTTTCTTTTTCTTTTTCTTTTCTTTTTCTTTTCTTTCCTTTTCCTTTCTTTTCTTTCTTTCTTTTCTTTCTTTTCCTTCTTCTTTCTATTTCCTTTTTCTTTCTCCTTTTTATTTTCCTTTCTTTTCTTTTCTTCTCCTTTCCACACTCTTCTTTTCTTTTCTTTTCTCTTTTCTTCTTTTTTCCCCTCTCCTCTCTCTTTCTCCTTTCCATCTCCTCTTCTACAGTCTTTCCTTTTCCTCTCTCTTCCCCAAATCAGCCACATCTCCCCTCCTTGCCGGCCTCTCCTTGACAGCGAGCCATCCACCCACCACCACCACACCACACCATCACCTTCCCACCACCCTCCTCCTCCTCTACCCTCAACACCACCATCACCACCACCTCACCACCATCATCTCATCATCATCACCCTCATTCCTCCTCTATCTCCACCACCATCTCAACCTGGTCTCCCTATCTTCTCCACCTCCTCCTGGCTATCACCTTGGTCGCACCACCACCCCAGCCTCCTCCCTCGGCCGCGCCTCCACCCCAGCCACCCCACCTTAGCTGCCTCCTCTCTCCCCCTATTCTCTTTCCTCTACTTTCTCTATTTTTTTCTCTCCTTTTTCTCTCTTGTTTGTAGATCTCATTTTTTTTTTGGATCTACCTTTGCAAATTTTGTTCGTTTTTTTGGATCTACCTTTTACAAATCTTGTTTGTTCTTTCTCGCGATGAGTTTTGTTTATGTTTAGATCTAGAAAATTAAGGGATTATTCAAAGTCAGTGGACGGGGATCTGTTAATGATGGTGATGTTATTATGAGAATTGTGACTCAACATCGCAGTCCTCTGTGAGGACTGACTCAGAAATTGGGCATTTTGTGAGGACTATGATCATGGTCGCTAAGGACTACGATCATGATCGGGATCGCAGTCCTCGCAAAAATCAAAATTAGGACATTTTGGGAGGACTGTGACCATCATAAATACTCAAATATAGGATATTTTTGTGATCACAGTCCTCATAAATACTCAAATATAGAATATTTTTGTGAATACTACAATCATGGTCGCTGTTCAAATAAAGACGATTGTAATCATGATTGCAATCTTATAAAAACTCAAAAATATGATATTTTTGTGAGGACTGTGATCATGGTCGCAATCCCTATAAGTAGGGCATTTTGTGAAGACTTTGATCATGATTGAAATTCTCAGAAATTGGACTGTGATCATTTGAGAGGACTACGATCATAATCGCAGTCCTCAGAAATAAGACATTTTTGTGAGGATCGTGATCATAATTGCGGTCCTCTATACTGCGATCATTTTGTGAGGATTGCGTTCATAGTCATAGTCCTCAGAAATAGAGCATTTCTGAAGCCGTCCGCTTTTTTGAAGCGATTACTTAGGGTCATTTTCGTCTTTTGCCTCTGATAAGTGTTTTCCATTGAAAATAATTGATAAAGGAAACTTATAAAAGAATGAGGAGCAAAATTACAAGTAACTCTTTTTAAAAAAAGAAAATTACAGGTACATCTCCTCTGAGATTTCTGAAAAAATATACTGGTAGGAATCTGATCAGCGTGCAATCACCTTATCTCTTTGACGATGCAATCGGTCAGGTGGCCAAGCTGCCTCCTCGATAGAATTTTCTTCTCGCTTGGTTCCGAAAATCTTCAACGATAAAAGGGGTGTTGGAACCCTAGATGAAGAGAACTGAATCTCTAAGGTTTTGGAAGCAAGCTGAGGCGTTGGAAGCAAGAGGCAAGAAGACGCTTTTGCTATAGGTCTCTTCTCAATCTTTCCCAATTTTCCAGCGGATATCCTCTCCTTTCTCCCCTCCATTTTTTTCTCTCCTCTCAGCAAGGGGCTATTTATAGCAAAAATAGGGATGTGACTGCCCCTTGAATTCAGCAAGACTGAATCAGTCTATTAGCTTCACGTAAGGCTAAAAATGGTCTTGCCGCGAGGCTAACTGCGAGCTTTCAGCGAAACTAGTAAGTTCGTGCGAACTATTAATAGTCATCATGGCTTAATTGTCTCCACTTGATGTGGGACGAAGTGGGTGGGTGTAACTGCCCACTTAAAGTGGCATTAACCCCACTAAAGTAATGGGGTTCACCCGTTAATCCCTCGTGGGATTTTGAAACAGTCAATTGATAACCTAGAAAAGCTCGCTGCGGAGCTAAGTGTGAAGTTCTCTTCAAGCGAAGTTACCTTCAAAGCTTCAAGCGGAGCTGAACCGAGCTCATAACGGAGCTGAACCATTCCTTCTTCCAGCGAAGCTGGGGATGAAGCTTCTGGCGAAGTTAGAAGTTCAGCTCAGAGCAGAGCTGGACCATTCCTTCTTCCAGCAAAGCTGGGGGTAAGCTTCTGGCAAAGCTAGAAATTCAACTCAGAGCAGAGCCAGACTATTCCTTCTTCCAGCAAATTAGAAATGAAGCTTCTAGCGAAACTCTAAGGTTCGCCTTTGGCGGGGCTAATGGAAGCTTCATGCGAAGCTAGTGGCTTCGGCCTTTTAGCGATCTTGGATCTTTACGAGGCTTGGTATTTGATCAGACCTGGATTCATAAATTTGCTTTGGTTTCTTCACAGGCAACTTTGGCTTTATTGTCTGCCTTACTGGATCAATAGAGCCCAAGTTGCTGCCTTATCCCTCAGAGATGAGCTCATACTGGTCATCAGCTTGACTGTGACTTGTTTTCACAAATGTCGACAAGTTAGACATCGTTCAGACCGGTTGAGGAGAAATCTGAGAGATTTGTCTTTTTAGAGTATCAACCAAACCCCTTCAAAGTTTTCATAAATGTGGAATGGATTGGTGCATATTCTGAAACACTTTGAATTTAAAGCCCGATATCTGCATTGCCCAAGTCAAGAAAGTCCACTGTGCATACTGAACTTAATGACTATACTGGTTTTACCCTAGGACTTTCCATGAAAAATAGACTCTTCACATAGCTAAGGACGAGTTCTTAGTGAAACTAAGAAATGAGCTCTTCAGCGGAGCTACAGCATGAGCTTTCAGCAAAGCTAAGCTCTTAGCGGAGCTAACATATAGGCTCTCAGCAGAGCTCACCAGGCTTCACGGAAAGTCAACAATGAGCTCACAGTGGAGCTATATGCGGAGTTTAAGTTCGCATCTGAGCGAAGCTAAATAACTTCACTGTCTAGATTCTCGAACCTAGAGCCGTCGTTTCAAATTTAGAACAACAACTTGCACTCCTTTTTAGAAGGCAAAGCTATAGGCGCATGCAGCGCCTATAAAAGTCATACTTGGCTGATTTAGAGAAGTTAATCTTCTCTTAAAATTTTAGAGCATTTTCAGAGAAATTTCTCTTCTTCTTCTTCATCTCGGATCATCCAGAGCTTCCTCCACTCTCTAATGGCCCCAAACAACGTCCAGAGAAAGAGGTGGTAACCTCTGCCACGACGCTGCTATCTCTGCCTCTGGCGATCGAAACGCGCCATCGTGGGTAGAGAATTCTTCCCTTTTCAGAGATATTTATCTCTTTTTGAAGCCATATTTTGGCTATTTCATGGTGAATCCCTCATGATTCACCATGATCTAGTGATCTCAGGGAGTTTATCTCCCTTATTTTGATTTTGCCTAATTTTAGGGGATTTAATTTCCCTTAAATTTGCGAATCAAAACTAGAAACCGAACGGTTCTTCTTTATCCTTCGATGCGAAGCTAGCCTTTAGGGCTTTTTGTATTCTGTCAAGTGACAGAATGTTAAGGTAGCCTTCTGAAGCGAAGCTGGATAGAGGACTTAAGTCCTTTGAATAATTTTAGACACAAGTGCCTTTCCAGCGAAGTTAGTACTTTGGGCTTTTTGCATTCTGTCAAGTGACAGAATGCGAAGCTAAGCCTCTGAGCGAAGTTAACACTTCATAACTCACTGTGCTCTACCTTTGTGCAGAGCGAAGCTAATACTAGGCCAGCTTCGCTTAGAAAGCGAAGCTATGCCTTAGCGACTCTTTACCTTGTGCACTCTGCCTTTGTGCAGAGTGCGAAGTTAAGCTTCGGGCGAAGTTAATGCTATGCTAGCTTCGCTTGGAAAGCGAAACTATGTCTTAGCAGTCTTTTTGCTTTCTTTTTTTCTCTTTTTTTTTCTAGGGCTAACATATTTTCTTCTTTTTATTCTGTGGTGCACTATACTCTTGGGCCTCTGAACAGGCTTTTCGGGTTGGCTAGGGGATTGGACGGGAATATCAGTCTACAATTGCAGGGCAAGCCTCCTTGTTTAGCGAATGGAGCAGTCCTGACCGCGATACCCTGATCCATACCGGAGATCAACGCACGATGAGGAGTATTTTGACTACTGCTCCTCTAGAGGACCGCGACGGAAAGATTTATTAGAAGCCCGGCTTTATGTTCGAAGATGCAACACCAGACATGGATTATCAGCTGCTGGCCAGGGAAGGACAGTAGATCTTCATTCTGAACGGCGAGAAGTGCTACCTTCCGTCTTGCAAGCGCCACTTCCCGTTATCCTTCTTTAAGTGTGTAACGAGGCCTCGGAAGATGAATTGGCAGGTGATGCGGACCATCGACTTGGTCCATGTGGGTATTCTGACGGCTTCCTCCCACGGTTGTGCCAGGGGAGGCCCTCCGGAATGAAGTATGCCTTTCGTCCTCTGAGTACATCTTAATTTGGTTGTACCCTGAGAAGTCATCTATAAAAGACATTCTCTCAAAACCACAGGTATTGTCAATCATGACGTTAATGATGGGCAGTGGGAACTTGTCTTTACAGCAGGCTGCATTAAGATCGCGATAGTCAATACAGATCCAGATTTTTTTCATTCTTTTAAGAACGGGGATAATGTTAGGAACCCAATCCGGATGTTGCTCCTCTCGTATGAAATCACATACGATGAGTTTATGGACTTCAGCTTCAATAGCTTCCATAATGTCAGGGCGAAATCGTCATTGTTGTTGTTTCACTCGCTTGACATCAGGCTTAATGTTTAAACGATGCATGGCTATTGCGGATCAAGACCAGGCATATCTTCTTCGTAATTCCATACAAAAACATCGATATACTCTCGTATGAGTGCTATCAATTCTTCTCTTTCTGTGAGTGATGAACTTTCACTTATAGAGATGGGTTTAGGGTGATCCTGACTACCCAGATTAACCTGAATTCACCTATCCTCAGTGGGCGGTTCACGTTGTTCGAATCGCTTTTCCCACTGGAGATCAAGTTATTGAGTTCATGGTTCAGCGTCAAACATTTCGGTAGCCTCTTCATACTCCAATTGATCGATCGAAGTCATATTGACGGAGAGATTCTTGAAAAGTATCCCCACACTGACATTTGATTCCCACTCAGATGAAGTGACAGAATGTGACGGGATAGATTCGTCGTCTTCGGATTGAAGCGGAGTAGGAGTGTAACATATCCCAACCCCCTGTGTGTTTTATCATAATAATTTGCTGGCTTCCCTTTTGGCACGAAATTTTGTAGAAGACCGCGTCGTCCTTTTCCAAAGTTAAAACCTTTCCCATGCTGTAAATTGTATCCTTTTTTCACACATAAGGTGTGATGATCATGCATAATGGAAAATTTGCGGGGGTTTTGAGTCTGAACTTGAATCTGTAACTGCAGACATTCATATTTGGGCCCTGCTGAATACTATCGGCGATTGACTCCTTTTGGATGGAGGGATCACAAAGACAGATCCTTCTTCACTCTCTACAGGCATACTTGTCATGCTTAGCATGGACAAAGGCATGTGTAGGAAACTATTGTCGACAAATTTAAATAGATTAACACTCTCAGGATAATCAAAAGTAATTCTCATTAGTTACCCCATTCGTCATCGTCCCCAATGGGATTATTACATTGAGGATCATTAAGATATGCTACAATTAGTTTAAAAGCAAGAGTAGCTGGCGTGTCTTCTGACTCCGAATCTGCTTCATTGTCGCTATTGTCATCTTCGAGTAGCTATTCTTTAGCCACTTTGTTAACTTTGGTAGAGGAGAGCATCAGTAAAGTAGTTTTTCACTCCTTTGAATGGCTATTTTTCGGCAAATACCATTCATACTGTTGCATTATCTTCTACGTATTTGAAGCACTAGTGTAGAGTGGAGGGAACGATCCAATTAGCATGAATCCAAGGCCGCCCAAGCAATAAGTTATATGACGTGTCAACGTTGATGACGTAACATGTCACTTCTGATTTCAAGTCTCCAATTCGACAGCGAAGCCGAATCTTTCCCAGTGGGTGACTACTTCCTGCATTAAAATCGTATATCGTAGTAGTCGTTGCGGATAGTCTGTAAAGCGGTATCCCAAGGAAGTAAAGGAGCCTTTTGGAAATGATACTGAGTGCAGACCCGGATCAACCTGTACCCTTACGATGCACGTCGAGCTGATGTATCCAGTATAATACAGGGGTCGGTCGTGTTTATTGTTCTTGAGGAGCATGTCCTCAGCAGTGAAAGTGACAGTAGGTATTTTTGGCATAACATAATGATATTAGAATATAAGGGTTGACTGTCATCTTCAGGGGTCTCCGACAAATGTGTCAGAAATGATTCTCAATCAGCCAATGTATCCCTGAGTGCCTCTCTTGCCTCTTTCGAGAGCCAAAGCAGCTCGTATATGGGGATCCGAGCTGGAATGTTGGCCAGTTGTGCCAATATATCAACGCAGAAAGGAACATCAAGTCTCGGGCCTGAAAGTCTCTTCAAGACGCGGTCAAACCGAACTTCTTTCTGCTTTTCTTTTCCTGGTGTCGGGATTGAAGCCAAAACAGGTATTTCTACGGACGTCGTTGGCTATTGTGTCTCATAAGTAGTTTTTTCATACTGTCTTAGGTATAATTTTCAGACTGAGTACTTGTTGGTTGGGGTGCAACAGCCTGTGCTGTAACAGCATACCTCTCATTTTTAGAATCGCTAAAAGAAGCTATTTTATGTTGTCATCATCTGACAAAATGGAGACAACGTTGCAGGATTTTCCATTCAACTTAGATTTCTTTGAATCCCATTGTTTATCTTGGGTAAGATCTGGGTGCACCCACATGATTTTCCCAGTCTTCAATGTTAGGGAAAGGAGACTTTTAGTCTCTTGCTGTTTTGCTGAAGGATTACTTATCTCTAGTCGTGTCTTAGGGATTGGAGGAGATCCATCAGGGACTGTGACTTTCGGCAGAATGCCGGGCTCAAGAGTCACCATGTTTGAGGTGACTTTCTTTTGTTCTGACTTTAAAGTCAGAACTCCGACTAGACCAAAACCTGAATTTTGTCCTTGAGGACAAAGCATTTGTTGGTAGGATGATGAACCATCCTATAGAAGAGGCAATAATTGAGATCGTTTGTCTGTCCCACTTCGTTAGGGCGTCGGCCTCTTGCAGCTTCAACTTATTCCCCTTTTGAAGCAAACCACCTGCTCCTCTTTGAAGGAGTACTGTTTCGGAGGAAACTTAAACTCCTAATTACTAACGCTGCTCTTCTTGATTTTTGGAGGAGTTTCCCCCGACAACTCTATAGACATGGTTTCTTTCCCTTTGATTGGGAAGACTGTGCCATTTTGCCGCGTCCTTTGTTGTTCATACCCTATTTCCTTTTTAGGTATGGACGGCTCAAACTTATTAGCTGACTTCTCGACTATTTCAGCTTGCTCAACTAATTCTTTCTAGGTGTGGGCTTTAACAACTCCAATGCGAATCTCTACTTGGTCCAGGAAGTTATATATACATGTCTGCAATAACATGGGCAATGACACCCCCGCTGGACATATCAGAGATAGGTTCCTGAACCGCTCAATGTAATCACGGACCGATTCTCCTTTCTTCTGTATGGTGAAAAGAAGTTTATTTATGGTTACCTCAGTGTCATCCTCATAGAAGCGAGAGAGTAACCGAGTTTCTAAACCCAAGAATTAATGGAACCGGTGGAAGGCTTCTGAGCCAATCGAAGGCTACTCCTTTTAGAGTACCAATAAATAATCTGACCATAATAGCATCATTATCTATGACATTATCAATCTGGGACCGAAAGTAATAGATATACTGGTTTGGTTGTTCATCATCGTTATGCTCCTCCTCATTATGATTACTTCTTCCACCGGTATCATTATTATTCTAGCTGGTGGAGGAGATAAGCTAGCATTTATTGGATGTTGTCCAAGGCTTCTTGCTGGGCCTTGGAGGTCTGCTCTTGAGCCTCCATCCATCGGCGAAGGTCATCATTACTGTTATCAGCCATATTAGCTGATACTCCTGCCTGTTTTCACAGAGCTGACCATTGCTGAAGAGGTGTATCTACTAGCTTCTACCTCATCATCAGACCATTGGAAGAGACTTTTCAATAGTTCTGGTGACATCACCCCAGTCGAAGAGGATGGTTGTTCGTAACATAGGGTATTGCTACCCTGGATCTTATGCCTCAAAATGCCCCTTCTTATCCTATTAAAACTTGGCCCAAGCCAGGGCTATAGTCTGAATCTGGGAAACTAAACAAGGGAAGTTAGTTTCCCGTCATCTTCGTCTGCCCCTAAGCGGTTCACGTCTCCTCCCTATCATGTTGACAGATGCTGAGAGAAGATCTGACAAGTTTCATGCTTTACTCTTTTCGTGAGGCTTGACAAGGCTCGAATTGATAATCGATCGAAAATTGATGTCGGGCTGGAAGAGTGGTAGGGACTGACCCTAGCCGACAATGGACTAAATGGACTGTCATCAACTGACATCCTACTTGTTTATAACAGGAGGGATAGGTATGAAGTAGTTCTAACTTTCATTTGTTAGTTAAGAACTCTCATAGATCAGTATTAACCAAGCTTACATGATCTTATACAGTGACTTGAGGCGATCGTGTACTGGGCTGTTTGGGTTAGGGAATTCTAGCGTTGAGGCTCCTGTTTTTAACTACAGGTGATTCTGAAATTGCCTTATCAGTAGTATTAACTTCGCTTGGGGAAGCTATACTTAAAGTTTCGCCCCGAGGAGCGAACTTAGCGCCAGAGGACTTTGGGAGAGAGGTCATTGTGACTTCGCCTTTAGCACGCAGTGGTGCTTTGCACTTTGCCTTGCTGTAAAGGTATTTAGCACTGCAGAGTGCTCCAGTTCCAACATTGCGCCTAAAAACTTTAATAGTACCCTTAGGTACTGGAGCTATGTTAGCAATGGTATCAGCACTTATAGACACCCCTTAACTCTGCC
The DNA here is from genome assembly GCA_038442645.1 of Agave tequilana. NCBI lineage: Eukaryota > Viridiplantae > Streptophyta > Magnoliopsida > Asparagales > Asparagaceae > Agave > Agave tequilana. The sequence continues at coordinate 56,906 of JAVJIF010022722.1, forward strand.
CATAGGAACGGAGTTAGAGCTAGGAATCAGCGCTCTCGGGAAGTCAGTGGAAATTCACGCTTCTTGTGATTCCAAGTCAGCCTCGCGGTTAGCATCAGTGTTGCTACCAAAACTTAAGGACGTCTTGCCCTTGTCTTCACGTGAGAGGTGAGGTTGCGCTTCCACTTCGCTTAAAGCTTCGCACGGAGAGGATTTTTGCTTCGCCATCCATACCTGTTTGGCTTTAGCAGTTTTAGGTTCACGGGGAACCTGTTTGGCGCCGCGTGAGATGCCTTTAGTCTTGGTTGAGACTGAGGAAGTTGGAGCAAGGTTCGCCAACTTGTACACGCAGTTGCTAAAGCCTTAAGTGATTTCTGTTCTGTAGCCACTGGAGTTTTGGCTATGGAGACTTCCTGTGCTTCCATGCATGTTGTGCTGGACTACCCCCAGAGAGGAGCTCCTCGAACTTCTCTTGGTCAAAGTGGATGACCAAGTTTTCAACGGTAGCGGGTTCAAGATTCTGACTGTTGCATTGCGACATTATCTCCTTGTTGCGGAAAACCTTATTTTCCAACGGAGTCGCCATCTTATTTTCCATTGAAATAATTAATAAAGGAAAAGTTGCAAAAGAATGAGGAGCAAAATTACTAGTAACTCTTTACAAAAGAAAATTATAAGTAGATCTCCTCTGAGATTTTTGAAAAGTATGCCGATAGGACTTTAATCAGTACGCGATCACTTTATCCCTTTGACGATGCAATCGGTCAGGTGGCCAAGCTATCTCCTCGATAGAATTACCTTCTCGCTTGGTTATGAAAATCTTCGAAGATAGAAGGCATGTTGGAACTCTGGATGAAAGAGAACTGAATCTCTGAGGTTTTGGAAGCAAGCTGAGTCGTTGGAAGCAAGAAGGCAAGAAGCCGTTTTTGCCATAGGTCTCTTCTCAATCTTTTTCAATTTTCCTGCCGATATTCTCTCCTTTCTCCTCTTCTTTCTTTTTTCTCTCCTCTCAGCAAGGGGCTATTTTTAGCAAAAATATGGGTGTAACTACCCCTTGAATTCAGCAAGACTGAATCAGTCTTTTAGCTTCGCGCAAGGCTAAAAATGGCCTTACCGTGAGGCTAACTGTGAGCTTTTGGCGAAGCTAGTAAGTTCAAGAGAACTATTAATAGCCATCATGGCTTAATTTCCTCCACTTGATGTGGGACGAAATGGGCGGTGTAACTTGCCCACTTTAAGTGACATTAACGCCACTAAAATAGTAGGGTTCACCTGTTAATCTCTCGTGAGATTTTGAAATGGTCAATTGATGACCTGGTAAAGCTCGCTGCGGAGCTAAGTGAGAAGCTCTCTTCAAGCGAAGTTACCTTCAAAGCTTCATGTGAAGCTAGAACTGAGCTCATAGCGAAGCTGGGAATGAAGCTTCTAGTGAAGCTAGAATTTCAGCTCAGAGCAGAGCTGGACCATTCCTCCTTCTAGTGAAGCTGGGGGTGAAGCTTCTAGCGAAGCTAGAATTTCAACTCAGAGCAGAGCCAGATTATTCATTCTGCCAGCGAAGTTAAGAATGAAGCTTTTAGCGAAACTCTAAGGTTAGTTTTTGGAGGGGCTGATGGGAGCTTCATGCGAAGCTAGTGGCTTCAGCCTTTTAGCGATCTTGGATCTTTGCGAGGCTAGGTATTTGATCAGACATGGCTCATAGACTTACTTTGATTTCTTCACAGGCAACTTTGGCTTTATTGTTTGTATTACTAGATCAAAGAGCCAAAGTTGCTGCCTTGTCCCTCAAAGCTCAAACTGGTCGTCAGCTTGTTTGTAACTTGTCTTTTGTAAATATCGACAAGTTAGACATCGTTCGGACCAGTTGAGGAGAAATCTGAGAGTTTTGTCTTTTTAGAGTGTCAACAATAAGCGCTTTAGTGCT
>JAVJIF010022723.1:0-59090 GCA_038442645.1 Agave tequilana
AAAACAAGATATTTGAGTTCATTTAAAGTATAGTGTGTATGGATATGATCCACTACACAATCATAATGATATATCTATGTTTTTGTCATGAGCATATAACTTGGTTTGGTTAAAGATGTGTATAATAGAAATACCAAAACCAAAGTAGATATTTTGTCACAAAGAAAAAAATCTTTTTTCCAAAATAAAAATTCTTTTCTAAGACATAGAAATCTTTTATGAAAAGCAATCCTATCAAGATTCTATCAAGAGTGTGTGTGTGATATACTTGAGCAATCCACCAACTATTCTATCTTTACATTTTATCTAAAATAAAAATACAAATCTTATACCTAGAAACAAGTCTTCAACTTCTTGAAAGTCTTCCTTGAAGGCTTCTCATCTTCTTGACTTGGTCCAAGTGCAATCCACCGAGCTCATCTCTAGATGTGGTCTTGATGCATAGGTCGTGAATCAACCGGTGCTAGCTTCCAACTTGACTTTAAATCCTTTGTTGAAGCTCCACACCTACTAAGATCTTGATAATAAATCTGTCATAATAAAACACAAGATCATTAGTAATCATAACTTATGAGTGATCATCATCAAAACTAGAGTGATGGGCCTTTGGGCCAACAGTGGGTATGGTGTCCTTGAAGGCCATAGGAAAGAGGATGTCACCAGTAAGGTCTCAGATCCTCCCTTCACCAATCTTACCCTCAGGAGTGACATCGATGAAAAATCCATACTCATTGGATGACTTTCTGTGGTGGAGATGCTCATTAAGCGAAGGATTACGGTCCATGCCCATTGGTGGGTGAGAATCAGAATGTTCCTCTGCATTTTGACCTCGAGAAACACCATTGTTCTCGGTAGCGATGAGCTTCTTCAATGTTTACATCATACATCATGATGTAATCAGCACTCGGTCGTCTCAACACTGATCAACTGCTATATGATTCAGTGGAAGAAGAGAGGAACCTTTCTTCGGCGCTCTTCCAAACATCTTATATTTGGAGCGAGCGGTAGATGTCTTGAGGAGTGAGTGCAACCTTTCGTTGAGAGAGAGGGACTTCTTTGTATTCCTTTATGTAAACACTCAATCTTATTGTATAAGAGAGCATCTTGTATCACTTTCATATATTTGAAATCAATAAAAGTGACACTTTTTCTTGTCTTTTTAATGTCTTAAATTCCTTTTGCATTGAAAATCAGACAAAATAAGAGTGAAGAAAATTTAAAATTACTGTCAGAGGTGTGATATTAACTTGACAAGAGTGAGATAGTTTCTGTAGACTTACCAATCTATGGATGAGAATGACAAGTGAATCTAAATCCATGGAGGATTTAGAAGAATCTTTACCGTCAGAGGTGTGGTATTAACTTAACGGGTTGAATTAGGTTATATCAGAGGTGTGGTATTAACTTAACAGGAGTGATCTTATAAGAGAGCATCTTGTATCACTTCATATGTTTGAATATCAATAAAAGTGACATTTTTTCTTGTCTTCTTATTGTATTGAATTCTTTTTTGCATTAAAAATCAGACAAATAGGAGTGAAGAAAATTAAAATTACCGTCAGAGGTGTTGTATTAACTTAACTTGACAAGAATGTGAGCTAGAGGTGTGATGTTAACTTAGCTCCACGGGAATTTCAGCTTCATTTGGGAAAACTGAAAACATCACTGTCATAGGTGTAGTGTTAAACTTGATAGTGGAAGTAATACTAGAAGTGTAATGCTGTTAGCATTAGTCATCTTGACTTCGATATGAAAGTTTGAGGAAAAGTCATTGTCATAGTTGTACTGTTGAACTTAACAATGAACTGAATGCTAGAGATGTGATGTTAAACTTAGCATCGCTCATCTCAGCTTCGATATGAAAGTCTGAGAAAAAGTGACTGTCAGAGATTTAAAATAAACTTGGCAGCAACTTAATCGATGTTAGAGGTGTGTGGTGTTAAACTTAACAGTAATTTGTCAGAGGTGTAATTTTGAACTTGACAAGAATTGGTTTGCGATAGGAACAATTTTGAGGACTTGTCATTCTATTGATGAGAATTGATAAGTGAAATTTGGAATGTCAGAGGTGTGTAATTTTAACTTGACAAAAATTGGTTTGCGATAGGAGTAATTTGAGGACTTATCATTTATTGATGAGAATTGACAGTGAAATTGGAACGTCAGAGGTGTAATTTTGAACTTAACAAGTTTGGCGATTTGTGACTCCATGTAGAGGAGAGACAAGTGAAGTTTGTACTCATGGGGAGTACTGAGTTTTTTCATTGTCAGAGATGTAGTGTTAACATAATAATGATTGCATTTTGGGACCTACCACTCTATGGAAGAGAATTGGTAAGGGATTTTAGTGGAAAGTGAAATAAATCCCAGAGGTTTAATATTAACGTGACAATCATTGATTTCTAGAGGCATGGGAGATTCACCATTAGAGGTGTAATATTAACATAACAACAAGGATTTTTAATGAGTTTTTTTATCAGAAGTTTAATATTAACTTTACTGAATCCACTAGGGATCGGGAAATCTGGTTTGTCAGAGGTTTGCTGTTAACATGACAAATCCCAAATCATTTTGTTGAAGAAATGAATACAGGTGTTTTATGGTCCTACCATTCTGTGGGTGAGAATTGGTATGAGATTTTGAAGGAGAGGATAGGACCAAGTCCCTTAGGATTTTTAGCAAACCCTCAGCTATCAATGGATTGGTGTGCCTTTACCAACTACCGTTGAGTGGGCTAGCATGCTAATCCCCTCAGCATGATGAGTTGTCGAAGACTTATGTTGGACTTAAAAGCCAACATTTCCCTCTATCCTTAGCCATTGGAGGCGTCGGATGTCCATAGGTACACTAGAGAAGAGTGACAAAACCGAAACTAAAGTCTTGCACTTTGTTTCTTCTTCATTATTTACATCATGCATTATGATGTGACCATCGCTTGATTAGCTTGACAATGGTTGCCCGTGATGTTATCCAATGAAGGAAAAAAGCTTCTTTCTGGGTGGAGTTTTGATCAAAGGTATAGCATTAACCTGATTAGGAGAAGAATTATCAAGGATAGTATTTCTTCAAGAATTTATCGTTAATTGGCATCATGAGTGTATTACCGTCTAGGATTTTAAGGCGATATGCTCCATTTGAGTAGATTGATTCTACTACAAATGGTCCTTCCCATTTGGGCTGAAATTTTTCCTTGGTCTTATGCGTCATCACCATAGGTCTTTTGACAGCTAAGACAAGGTCACCTTTCTTGAAAGTCCGCTCCTTGATTTTCTTATTGAAGGCTCTAATAATTCGAGCTTGATAGAGCTTGATTTGCTATTGAGCTTGCAGGCGTTTATCATCTAAAACCTCCAGCTCTTGGAGTCGCAGTTGATGCTTCTTCTCATTTGTCATCTCTGCCGTCAAGGCGACGCTAGAGATGGGACTGGATTTCCAGTGGGAGTACAGCTTCACACCTATATACCAAAGAGAATGGTGTAGCATTCGTTGGGGTTCGAACCGTCGTGCGATAGGCCATAAGCATTCACCTAACTTATCGTCCCAGTCACGTTGGCTTTTCAAGATGAATTTCTTGAGAAGTTTTCCAATAGTCTTGTTGAAAGCTTCTGCAAGGCGTTAGCGGCTGGATAGTATGCCATTGAAGACACGTTCTGGATCCTGAACTTGTTACAGAATCTCTGAAAAGCCTGGCTGACGAACTGAGGCCCCATTATCATGAACAATCCGTCGTGGTATGCTAAAGCGGTAAATAACGTGATGTTTAATGAATTTGACCATGTTAGATGCTTTTATCTCCCTCAAGGGAATAACTTCAGCCATTAGAGAAATAGTCGGTTATAGTTAAGATGAACCGATGTCCTTTGGATGAAGGTGGGCTGATAGAGCCAACCACGTCCATCCCTCACATCTCAAATGGCCAGGTTGAGGTTGTAAAGCGAAGATATCCTGATGCTTAATGGATGAAGTCACAATGGACCTGATAGGCGTGACATCGTTTAGTGTAAGTGATGGCGTCCGGGATCATCTTAGGCCAATAATATCCCAGTCTTGGAGTAGCTCCCATAAGCCGTCTTGTGCTTCTTTGAGTACTTCTTGTGCCTCCCTTTGTGATAGACAGCGGAGGAGGATCCCATCATGCGATCGGCGATACAGTGTTTGCGTGATCGCATTATAGCAGAATTTGAGGGCTTTCCTTCTAATGGCAGCCACTTCTTTGGGATCCTCAGGCAGGATGTCATACAATGCATAGTCGATGTACAAGAATCGCCAATCTCTAGGATCTGGACCTGCTGGAGTCTTGACAGTCTCCTGTTGGTTTTGGTGATCTTCAAAAGCGATTCTTGGGCAATACAAGTCATTACTGTAGGCAAGTATTTTCTCTACTACTCCAGCTGGAAGAGCTAAGGAAGCAGCGAGAGATGCTAGTGCATCTGCATGAGCATTTTGCTGGTGAGGCACATGATTGATGAAAAAGCTTTTAAATCTCTTGGCCATGTGAATAGTTGTGTTGTAATAGGGTACTAAGTATTCGTGTCTGACTTTGTACTCCCCGCGAACTTGGTTAACAATGAGTTTAGAGTCACCGTATGATTCGAGATTTTTAACGCCAATCTCATTGGCGATTTGCATTCCGATTAAGAGAGCATTGTATTCCGCTACATTATTGGAACATGGCTCGGTTAATGAGAGTGCATGGGAGATTATGTAGTTCTGTGGGGAGACCAGTACTACCCCCACTCCTGCTACGATTTCTCCTCGCGGACCCATTCTGGATGCACCGTCGAAGAAGAGCTACCACACCTGTCATTCGAAAGGCGTCTGGGTCGGACAAACTTCAGCGACCTCGTCTGGGAGATCCTCATAAAGTTCGGTTGCTCTCGGATCTGGATGTTCAGTCAGGAAATCTGCCACCGCTTGTCCCTTCACGGCTTTTTATGGTAGAAAGTGCATCTCATATTGGGAAAGTAGTATGGCCCATTTTGCCAGTCGACCATTTAGTGACGATGGCTTCGTCATGAGTAACCTCAAAGGGTTGACTTTTGATATGACATTTATAGTTTTGGCCCACCAAGTAGTGTCGCATTTTCTAGACGGCGAACACCAACGCCAAACATTCCTTTTCGATTGGGTTATTCTGATGTTCGGCTCCAATAATGGTTCTGCCCAGATAGTAGATTGCCTGCTCGTATCCCTGATCATATTCTGGGTTAGTAAAGCTCCTAAGGAATGATCTATCAACCGAACATAAATCAGGAAAGGTTTTTTTTGAAACCAGAGCTGTAAGGACGGGTGGTTGCATGAGGTATCATTTGATTTCCTCGAACGCTTGTTGGCAAGCATCGTCCCAAATGAATGAGACACCCTTCTTCATTAGTTTGTGAAGGGTTGCATCTCTCCGAGAGATTTGTAATAAACCTCCAGTGTACGCTAGTCGCCCTTGCAATCCTCTAAGCTCCCTGAGATTTCTCAGAGGTTGCATCTCTTGGACAACACGGACTTTTTCTGGGTCTAGGTGAATTCCTTTGGATATCACCACAAACCCTAAGAATTTATTGCCGGCTACCCCAGGAAAGATTTGGCAGGGTTCATATTCAACTGATGTGCCCGCATGATCTCAAATACCATCTTCAGATCTGCTATGTGATCGCCCTTGGTGCGACTTTTTACTACAATATCGTCGATGTAGTATTCCACTATTTTTGGATGTGCTTGTGGAAAATTGCACTCATAGCTCTCTGATACGTTGCCCCTGCATTCTTTAGTCCGTAGGGCATGACAGTATAGCAATATACCCCCAGTGGTGTCCTGAAAGAAGTATGCTTTTCATCATCAGGGTACATTTTGATTTGATTGTACTCTGAGAATCCATCCATAAAGGACATTCCTTATCAAAAATGACATCCGTGATTGGGAGAGAAAATTCATCTTTGGGACAGGCCTCATTTAGATCACGAAAATTGATGCAAACCGGATCTTCCTATTTTTCTTGGCAACGGGGATGGTATTGGCTACCCATGTTCCTCCCTAATGAAGTCGGAGTCTATAAGCTTTTTGACTTCCGACTGGATTGCTTCTATTATTTTTAGACAAATCGTTGATGCTGCTGTTTGACTGGTTTGCGTTCGAATTAATGTTGAGGCGATGCATAGTCACTCGAGGATCAAGCCCAGGCATGTCCTCGTAATCCCAAGCAAAAACATCTATGTACTCCCGTACAAAAGATATTAGATCTTCCTTCTCAGAGGCGATAGGCTTTTGCTTATAAAGATGGGCTTAGGATTAGCCTCATCTCTCAGATTGATCTGGTTGACCTTATCTTCGTGGTTGGTTCGCGTTGTCCGAAGCGAATATCCCAGAGAGTGTTTAGATGTTTGATCCAAGGATCTGTATCAGACTGGATCATTTCTTCATCTCCGTCTTCTAGGTGGCATGCTAAAACCATGTTTACTGAAAGTTCCCTGAAGATGTTGTCGACACTAACATTCGACTCCCACGATGATGTGCCCGATGAGTAATTATGGTATATTGACTCTTCAGACTTAGAGTCTGACGGGATCGGAGTTGACACATAACCCAACCCCCTACGAGTTAGATGATAATAATTAGGGGTCTTCCCTTTCGGAACGAAAGATCGAAGTAGTGTTCTTCTTCCTTTGCCGAAGTTCAAACCAGGACCATTTGTTAGATCATACCCCATGTTCTCCATCATTCTGAGTACATTTGGCTCATAATGAGGGAATTGAGGGGATTTGTTCTCGCTTTCTGAGTCTTCATGAGACATCAATTTGGACTTAATTCTTCTGAAAAGAATTAGTTTTTGGACTTTACGTCTTCCTGGGACCATGAATACTGATTCTTGCCCATCACCGACATCTTGGTACGTTTTGAGGGATGACTTCATTGGTACATGCAATGATGTCAGAGCATCCATTGTCGATCAGAGATCATTATCCACCTCGGTACTAGTGCCTGACGACATTGAATCGAAACAAACACAGAAAAGTAAGCCAAATTCAACTCTTTATTAATATACCACTCGCCTACATCATCAGCGGTGTTATTAAGATCGAGCTTATTAATGCTCGTTACAAGTGGATTTAATTCCCACATGCACTCTTCTTCCGCCTCTGGCTCAATGTCAGCTTCATTACCAGAGTCTAGTTCCTCTGGCTGTGGATTCTCGTTCATCTCTAGAGAGTCTTGGTATAGGAGGGAGTCTGTAAAATAGTTTTTTACCCCCTTGAATGGATGCTTTTCGGCAATCAACGTTCGGACTTTCTCACTTCTGTCGATGTATTTTATAACATGATGGAGAGTGGAGGGGACGATGGAATTACGATGAATCCACGGTCATCCAAGTAGCAAATTGTATGAAGTATCGGCATCATTACATATCACGTCACTTCAGATCTCATGTCCTCGATCCGACATTTGAGTTTGATCTTTCCCATTGGGCGCGCACCGTTGGCATTGAAACCATAGATGGTAGTTTTCAATCGGTGGGTGAGGATCCCGAAGTGCTGCATGACTCGGCAAGGCATAATGCTCCATGTGGATCCTGGATCTACCTGAATGCGGCTCACTTCAGACGATCCAATGTACCCTGTGAAGTACAGGGGCCGATCATGTTTCCCCTTGACCTGCATGTTATCTGACGTGAAGGTGATGCAGGGGCATTATGAGAGGCATGGAGGTAGTCCTCTTCATCCTCCTCCTATGGTCCAGCCGGGATCTGGGCCATGAAGACCTCAGCATCAACTAGGGCTTTCCTCAGAGCTTCTCTTGTTGACCTTGATAGTCTCAGGAGCTCGTAAAGGGTGATCCTGGCTGGGATATTGGCCAGTTGGGCTAGGACGTCAAAGCGGTAAGGTGTTGGAGATCCTTCCGCATTTTTTTTGGGAGACCCTTGGAAAATCGAAGCTCTTTCTGCTTCTCCACAGGTTACTTTGCGGAGGGCTTGGTTGGCTCTGCAGTAGGTTTAGGAGCTTGCCACCATCTCGTCATACTTCTTTAATACGACTGACCCGAACGAGTTTCTGCCGAGCAGTTTATTGAGCTCTGTGGCAAGGACGATTGTTTCCTCTTCCGAATCGGTTAGTGAGGGAACATCGGTTTCTGCTTCTCGAGAAGAAATGCACACCACATTGCAGGATGAAACTTTTACCTTGCCTTTGGATCTTCTGTTGGTAACAGTAGTCCACTGTTGGCCATCCACAAGGTCAGGATGAACTCACAAATTTCTCTCTAAGGTGTAGGGATAGGTACAAGACCTTTCTCCTATTGGTGATGCAGGTCTGTATTGATCATTCTTAGTTCCCCTTTCGGGATGGGAACTACTCCAGCTGGTGCTGGAGGCTGGTTTCCAAACTGAAGAAATGATGTCATATTAGCCGTCACTTTCTTCTGCTCTGGATGGAGCTTTAGCACTTCTGCATCAATCAGAGCTTGAAAAATATATTTTAAGACATAACAGATCTTAGTGGGGTGCCCTAGCATCCTATGATACAGGAGTAGTTAGGATTGTCGAACATGCCGACTTCCTCAGGACGTCTAGCTTAAGGAAGTTTCAATGGTTGCTCTTGTTGAGCAACTTGAATAATGAATCGACGTGTTCATCCTTGAAAGCATACTGCTTATTGGGCGTGGCTGACTTGAAGAACCTCCCCCTCTAGCTGGCTGAGATTTCACAGGGGATTTTTGTCTCTGTTACCAATGTATCCTTTCTTTTTAATTAAAAAGATATTTCTGGCACGCGCCTTGTCGACTTTTCAGGTCTGGGCTTATTTTCTTCCGCCCTAACCCTAGCGATAATTTCTTCAGCCTGTTCACCTTGCTGACCAACTACTTCCAGATGCGGCTTTCAACAACTCCTATCTGGCTAGGAGTGAAGTTTGTAGATTGTGGTGGCATGTTTCTATCAGGGTGGCTTAGGCCATATTGAAGGTATACCTAGAGGGGGGGGGGGTGAATAGGTGTACGGCTAATTTAATGAACTAAATGCGAAATTAAACTTATTGCAACAACACTTAATGCAACCAACGAGTGTAGCCGAATTCCCGGTGAAGGACTTTGGACTAACTCCTCTGTTGAAGCTAATCACCTACTAATATCTTGGTTAAGAATCTGAAACTAAACATCACAAGATTATTAGTAAACATAACTACATGAGTTAATCATCATCAAAACTAGAGTGGAAGGCCTCTGGGCCAATAATCTCCCCCTTTTTGATGATGACCAAACTCATGGAGTTATATATGCATGGATTAAAGTTAAGCTTCAAGGAAGCTCCCCTTAACACATGCATAGCAATAAACAATAAGATATGCAATAAACACTAAACATGACTATGCATAAAACAATGAAATGACATGCTCTTGATACCAACTAAAACATGAATATGCATAAACATGCTCTACCAAAACTTTTTTTTTTTAAATACATGCTCTTGATACCAATCAATTAAAAAATTAATCAATCAATAGAAGCTCTTGATACCAAAAAAAATGAAAACTCAACTATATTGAAACTCAACTATATGCATATAAAAACTCAATACATGCATATAAACTCAAATACTTCTCCCCCTTTTTGTCAATCATCAAAAAGGGGTCAAAGAAAACAATGTTCTCCCCTTTTTGTCAAAAACAAAGATCAATAAAGGGGTGACATTAAACAAATCAATAAAAAGATATATGCGATATACATTCATGAAGAGGAAGACGCTAAGTTAACTTCCCTACATATATGTATTACATGAAGAAGGGATGACAGGCCCTAACTCACATAACGAATAATATGTAATGCATAAGAGGAGATGTGAATCTCCCCCTACACACATGTATCGCATAAAGAAGAGTTGTCCAGCTCCCTAATATAAGATACACTCAACATGAATCTATATGTAGAAGAGATGTTAAGCTCCCATTGCATATAGGCAATCAAAACATTTTTAATTTTCTTGATACCAATTGAAAGTAAACAAATAAACATCTTGATACCAATTGTAAGTATTTTTTATTTTGAACGTATGATACCAAATTAAAATCAAAATCATTTTTCAATTATTTTTCATCATAAAGTATGGGAGTGGAAATCAAAGGTAAACCAAATACCAATTGAAAGATGAAATACAAATTTTCTCCCCCTTTATGAATACCAAATAAAACGATGCATAAGCTTGTATAGATACCAATTGAAAACTAATCAATTTGAAACATAGTCATTGAAAAACAAGCTTAGCATAACCAAAATTTGTGATATCCTTGAGCACAAATTAAACATATATGAGTATACAAAAAGAATGTCAATATTGATACCAATTGAAACGATCCAATGATACCAATTGAAAACATAATATGATCTAGTGTATAACTCATATTACCTTCCACCCATTTCATGCACATGTTTAATATGATTTTCAATATGAACATACAAGGCATGGTCGCCCAACCAACCGCCCTTGGATGGGTAGGGGTTTTCAAAAATAGGTTTGAAAATATAGTATGTTTGAAAACTCTACCAAATGAAGAATACGAACTAGTTATAAGGAAAATTTATAAACTAGTAGGAAATCCTTCAAGTAAGGAATAAAACAAAAATATTTTTCATGAAACATGAAATTCACATGATAGCCAACACTCAAAGTCAATGAAGCATGAATATGACTCATGAAAAAAAAGCATGAGTAAACAAGAAAGGTGAGTGTACAAATAAAATGTGAAGAACATAATCTTGAAGATAGGCAATAAGCTCAATTGAAATTCCTTTAAACATGAAAACATGAAAATCGTCAAGAACTAAATTTTCTTTAAAAAACAATTTATACTTCAAGGCATATGTATGTCTTATACAAACTAAGGTATACATACATATCCAAAACATAACGAGTCCACAAAAGTATATGCGTGAAGGCAAGTGGCTCAAAGATGTATATGTATAATCAATAGTTTAGACAAGATAGACATGTACATGAAGTTAAATATAAAAAAAATATGAAAACATGTAAAAAATGGGAATACAAGTCAAATGCATGAATCATCAAAACTAGGCTATACTAGTACATCTAATGAACACAAATGAGCGCTCAAGTACAAACATGTAATAATCTATTTGTGGCTCACTAGTTGTATAAGTATATATCCAAGTCCTAATGAAAACAAACATCTAAACATATATTCAAATCATGAAGCATCAAAATCAAAACAAAATTTCATATGATCATTATGTCAAATACACATGCATTAGATTCATGATATACGTGATAGCTAAAACATGGAGAGAATACAAAATATGAGTCCATATTAAACATGGATGTCTCAAATAACTAATTATGTATAACACTAATCTAATAAACATGGCATATGGCATAATGAATATTAAAAACATGTCATGCTAGAAATCAACAATATGAAAGCATGTAAACAATAAATGGGAGTTAGAGATCGTTACCAAAACCTAGAAGGCAACTCTCCAATTCTCCAAAACATGGTGGTCCTCCCACCAAACTACCCTTGAAAGTGATGCATCCAAATAGTAATCATTAAGCTCGGAACGCATCCACCTCAAGGTACCATTACTCTCACATCATGCGAGAGCCCATACCTACATCAAAAACAATAGGGGTGGTCTTTGGTACCCCACTCTTTTGGGTCCATGAGGGTTAGTACCTTTCCTAACCCAAACAAATTTATTTGCTAAATTAGAATCATTTATACGATCATAACAAAATTTAGCAAGGTGGCCTTTACGTCCATAATGTGTATAAGTGTACACATGATCATACATAGTGTTTTGTATATGAACGTGTGAAGCATGTGTATGCCGTGGATGGTGTGCATGCAGATGAAACTTGTTTCTTTCGAACCAAAGAATCCAAGCGTGTATGGTTCAAAGCATATTGGCTCATAGTGGAGCCCAAACAATCCACACTCTTCTTAAGCATACAAATATCATTTTCAATTTTAGAAGAAGAGGTGCATGCAATAGGTGAGCTAGATGGTAAAGCTACATTAGCATGGCAAACATGTGAATCTATATCAATTTTCAAAGATCCATGTTTTTTTAAACAAACTTCTAAATCCATTGAAATTGAAGCAATTTTTATTTTCAAAGAATCATTCTCTTTTACAATAAAATCAAGTTTTGAAGATATAACTTTAGTTTTCTTCAAAACATCATTACAATCATTTCTATTTTTCAAAATCTCATTTTCCTTTAGGGCAAGGTCTAGTTGAGATTTAAGTGAGTCACGTTCACTAGACATCTCTTCCTTCTCTTGCAAAATCAAATCAAGTTTAGAAGACAAATTTTCATTTTCGTTATTCAAAGAAAAAGTCTTCTTTTTCAAAAGATTGTATTTTTCCAATAGTTTTTCACAAACAATTGAAAGTTCTTCATTCAAAGCATTTGGATCTACATAATCATCACATGAAGAACTAGCATCATCACTATCTAAATGAGTTTCCGAGTATACCTCAAGGGAGTTATTCCTTGGACCATGTAGCATTGTTGCTCGGATTCTTCACTAGATTCATCTTTCACAATAGTTGGCGTTTGAAACTTGGAGGTGGTCAACTTGTTCCACACTGCAAAGGCGGAATCACAGTTAGAAACAATAGAAAGATATTCTTTATTAAGCGTGCTTCTAAGTGCCTCAAGGGCTTGTGCATTGGCCTCTAAATGATCGCTATTATCAAGATAGGATTTCTTAGTAGCGGCAAGAAAAACATGCAAGCCTAGGGTTTTTAGATACATGGACATCCTAAATTTCCATATGTCAATGTTGGAGACATCAAACATGGGAGGTGACAAGCAATCCATGAGTGTGTGTAAGCAATAAAAGTGTGCAAATGTAAATGATAGATTAGCTAACCAAGATCACACTCCTAGGTGGTTAAACCTAATATCAGGAGCATAGGCTCTGATACAAATTGAAGGTACACCTAGAGGGGGGCGAATAGGTGTAAGGCTAATCTAATGAACTAAATGCGAAAATTAAAACTTAATTGAACAACACTTAATGCAACCAACGAGTGTAGCTGAATTCCCAGTGAAGGGCTCTGGACTAACTCCTCTGTTGAAGCTAATCACCTACTAATATCTTTGTTAAGAATCTGAAACTAAACATCACAAGATTATTAGTAAACATAACCACATGAGTTAATCATCATCAAAACTAGAGTGGAAGGCCTCTGGGCCAACACATACCGCTAGGACATCAGAGTGCCATATTTTGAAATCTTCCACAAATGCTTTGACAGACTCTCCCTTTTGCTGCTTTGTTACTAGGAGAATGGGCATTGTAATCTCCGAGTCGTCTTCAAAGAAGCGTGTCAGGAGAGCTTCTCCAAATTATCCCAGTTTTTGATGGAGCCTTCTGGGAGTTTTATGAACCATTCAAAGGCAATCCCTTTTGGAGTGCCAATGAACAAATGTGCCAAGATGGCATCATTAACTACCATATTTCCTGTTTGAGACTTGAAGTAGTAGATGTGTTGGTTCGTTGATCCTTTGCTGTCGAAAGCCTATAGGGTCGGAGCTTTAAACTTAGGAGGGTACGGAACGAAGTCCCACTGGCCGGATATGGTCGGACCACTCATGCATCTTGGAGGCCTTTCCTGTTGGTAAGGGCTTCCAGACGCCACCCCAATTGAGTCATTCTTTTCGAATGAGTACCCCCATTCTCTGAGTTGCCTTCCTCTTTAGATGAGGATTTAAACGACTCGAAATTGGATTACCCCTTCTCCTCGATATGTACGGAGGATGAGCTTTCCCTTCCTTTCGTTTGCCTTTAGACTTCTTAGAAGAAGCTTTGTCAGTTGACTTCTTCTTATCCTCGAGCAATTGTGCAAGCATCTGCTTGAGGGTATCGATAGATTCTTATTGGGCGTGAATCATATCGAATTGTTCCCTCTGAACCTGGGCTTGCTGTTCTAAGCGCGTGGCCATCTCTTTGGGAGTGTTTGTCATGTACGCAAAGGTTTCCTTCTCTATAGAAGAGTTTAAGGTCTGCGATTCTGCAGTGGTGGAGTGTGATTCACTTACTTCAATGCCCCGAGCTAGGGCACTGTTGTCGACCGGGGCTACCGCAGCAGTCCGAGTACGAGTATGCGGGTATACTCCTTCTGGTTCCTGTAAGTACACCTAGAGGGGGGGGGGGTGAATAGGTGTACGGCTAATCTAATGAACAAAAATGCGAAATTTAAAACTAAATTGCAACACACTAAGTGTAACCAACGAGTGTAGCTGAATTTTCGGTGAAGGGCACTGGACTAACTCCTCTTGATTCCTCTGAATAAGAGTTGAGGTGCTATATGAAGCGCTCGTGGTTAAACACAAGTAAGGCACACAAAACAACACAAGCATGTATATGATATGGCAATATGAATCAATGCTCAAAGTAATAAAGAGAGTTAGAGAAAGTGGACCAATCGCTAACACACGGATATGTTTCGAGATTCGAGCATACAGCTCTACGTTCCCACCTTCACACAGAAGAATTTCCACTAACTTGTCCACACAAGACCTCCACACAGGGAACCTCCACTAAGGATTTGGGGCAATACAATAACCGGAGTACACAACTCCTCTCTCAAACGAATACAACCTCTCACTAGAGGCAATGCACAACCAACACAAAAATCACCTCACACAAGAGGGGTAGGCGCTTAGCCAATATAAATCAATCACCTCACACTTGAGGGATTCCAACACAAACTCTACCTCTTACTAGAGGGAGCTAAACACAATCTCTACCTCTCACTAGAGGGAGCTAATCGCAACTTTCACAATCACCTCACAATAGAGGGATACCAAATCAATCTCCTCTCATTAGAGGGATATCACAATGAAGGAAGTATACAACTTGGTGGCACAAACTAATTTTTTCACAAAATCAAAGATCCTAATAGATAGGATAGATAGATAAGCTCAAGTGTGAAAAATAAAGAGTTTGGAAATTAAAACTAAAAGAAAAACTCTAGGGAAAAACTCTAGATAGAATTGAAAATGAAGATCAAACAAATTCCCAAAGACTTTTCTTTTCTTTGAATTTTCCAACCCCTTTTAAAACAAAATAAAGATCAAATTTTTAAGCACTAAAAACTCTTTAAAAACTTTCTGGAAGATGTAAATTTTTGCTCTAAAAATTCTTGGTGAAAACTAACTCTTGAATGAGGTATATATAGGCCCAATCTAAATCTGCCCGTTGGCAGCAGGAAAGGTCTGTTTTGACCTTCCGGTCGACCAGCCAACGGTCAAAAAATTGACTGTTGAGCCTGCTGGTCGACAGCCCGATCGACCGCGCCCAGAACCAGAGAGCAACGGCTCTCTGGCCGGTCGACCGCCCGGTCAACCGGGCAAACCCGAGAGTGGGTTGACTTCAGTCGGTCGACCGCTCAGTCGTCCGGCCAAAAAGGCTGGCTGCGTGCATATCCTTGTGCACGTCGGTCGATCGTCCGGTCGACCGACTCTTGGTCTGGTCGACTGGCCCGGTCGACCGCCAAAGCCTGGCAGCCAATTTTCAGAACATAAAACTTGTGTTTTTTATATCAAATAAATCCCATAAAATCTCTAAAAATCCACAAAAATAGTTTCAGTATAATACTTTGATATATAAATATGTTTGAGTAAAATTAACCCATGTTACAAACATTTTGAAGTATTTTTGTAACTTAGAAATTTTGCCGAAAACCAAAATCCGTATTTTTCAAAACTTAGATTTTGAAATGGAAATCCGATTTTTCCAAAACACATCCAAACACAAAAACATGATATTTAAACAACTTTTAAGCATGTTGTATATGGATATAATCCAATATACATATAAGATATATATTAATGTTTTTGACTTGAAATCCAAAAATAAGTTTTGTTAAAATACCAAAACTCCAAACTCATGAAATAGACTATCAAACAAGTTTGTTTAAATAGTTGAAGCATACATGTATATATAGAACAAATCTAATAAACATTAAACCATGTAAACTTGTTTTGATTCCATCTATTCATGAAAACCAAGATCGGTTAAACCAACAAACCGAAAACCAAAATATGAAACTTAAACAAGTGTGTGTGTTGTGAACTTGAGCATATCACACTATCTAATCTTTAACAAATAGATCTAAAACAATGAACTAAACAATGTAGCAAAGTCCTCTTGTAGAGCGCCGTCTCCAAGTCGACTCGATCCAAACGTGATCCGTCGAGCTTGACTCCAACGAGTGCTAGATATGAACTTTGACGCTCGGGCTCTTGAATCACCATGTGAAAGCTCCAAAACATCTTTGTTGAAGCTAATCACCTACTAATATCTTGGTTAAGTATCTGAAACTAAACATCACAAGATTATTAGTAAACTATAACTACATGAGTTAATCATCATTAAAACTAGAGTGGAAGGCCTCTGGGCCAACAGTTCCATGTCAGACTCGTCAGAGTTGACCGCCGGTTGTTTTCCCCTACTTTGCTCGCCATGTTTGCAGTGACTTCAAGGTACTCCATGTCAGAGAAGGCTTCCCTTCTGTGGGAGTGACACCTCTTGGCTGATCGAGTGGTTGAGGTCAATCGTCTGAATACCGAATGTTTGCTTGCATGTGAGCTACAACGGCATTCAGAGAGTATTGCCGTGATGAGCCGTTCACAGTAACAAGGCAGAGTGATCTGATTAGCACTCCTTTTCTTTGTCAAATAATCTGTTAGGTCCGTCAGAGGGGTATCAAAGAGATTGGCCTCGGGTTGTTGAGGGTTTTTCAGCTTCTGAGAGCCACCCTTGTGTCGTGAATTTGAGACGTAGGGTTCAGAAATGCGAAGCTCATGTTGTGTAGAACAGGCGCAACTCTCGCGTTTTGGCTTCAAAACGTGGGTTTCGTGCCTTTGCTTAGCAGAGACGCGGACCTCTCATTGCTAATTGCCACGTCTGGTTAGCGACAATTGAGACACGCGAACTTTCTCAATTCCATGTTTGGTTGTAGAGATGTGGGACCCGTGTCTCTGAGAAGAAGCACAGACCTCGCGCTGCTGAACGTCGCATTTGGGGAGTGAAGTCTCAAAAACGCAAGCCTGTTGGGCTTCGCATTTTGGTCGCCATATGTAGACTTCGCACTTCTGACGTAACTTCGAAGAGACGCGGGCTTGAGCCTCGCGTTATGTATCTGCAGGACAGATGGTTGTTCCAGCTTCTTGCGCCTGTAGTTGACGTGCCGTCGTCTCTATCAACGTTCCGTATTCCGTTTATGCCGTACGGGTTGTTGGGAACCCCCGGTAACTTAGAGCTGAGGAAGAGCATGATCGGGGAAAAATCGCGCACAAAAGTATATGTTTTGAAATGAAAATTTAAAGTGTGTGTGCTTTGGCTTCCTCGATACTTTTGTTATAGCATAAAGGCTAAAACGAGTCGAATCTACAAGGATGAAAGGCGATAGAAGCTTTACCGGTTGATTCACGTGTTTGTTAAAGATTCTTCAAAGTTTTAAAGAATGAAAAGAAAAGAAAGAAAAGAATGAAAAGAGAAGTACGGTGAAACACAAAGAAGTGGGAAACATAGAAAAGAATATGTTTGTGATTTTTGTTGCATTTTTAAAACAAAGTGAAAAAGAAAGAAAACTCATGGCACTAACTACTAATGACTCCACCAACATGCTAACCTCTTAGTGATAGTTGCCTCACATGTATCATTGGCCATCACTAGTCCGTGGTTCAAGAGCGATTCAAAGCATGACCCATATGTAACTCATCACAACCCAACTCATCAAACACGTGAAGCTACACTTAAACCATCAATACTATAGAAGGAAGCATGGAGTAAAGTAATGTTAGCTTGTTAGTGGTTAGGAAGTTAGAGTGTTGATCCATCATCATGAGCCATCATTGCTCTTGCAAGAGCAAGGCCAAACCGAGGCTATTAGATTCATGTGGATTATCATAAAAGAAGTTAGCAAGTTAGTGGTTAGTAGTTAGTTACCATGAGAGAAAAGTTAGCTACACATGTAAAAGAGATTAGAGAGAAGAAAACATAGAGAGGTAAAGAGAGCACCTTTCATAGATTGTCACCTTCCATTACAAGCACTCTTGCATTCCAAGCATGTACCACTCTCTCTCCCTATTAAAGATCTAAAACAAAATGAAAATACAAGGGAGGAAGAATAACTAACCTAAACTAAACTACCCTAAATTACAACATGAATGAAAACTACTCCTAATTCTGTATATCCTCAACTCTGAAACCCAAGGGTATTTATAGCCACCAGGAGAACAGGGGGCCAGGGGACAACCCTGGCTCGAAGCGGCGCGCGCGCCGTCGCCGTACGGCCGCGGAAACGCGGCCAGAGCCGCATTTCCGCTGCCCTAAAGTGGCCGCGCGCGCGGCGCTTCGAGCCGCGCACTGCCCTTTTTGTTTCCTGTCAGTTCTGATACCCGGTTTCTGGTTTGCAGCCCTTGGTTTGTATAGAATCAGCTCTCTAGTTCAATGGTTATCTTTAATAGGCTTTTAATCACCAATTAAATGGTAATTTAGGGTCTTCTTTTTCATCGCACACCATGGATCTAGAATCAAGCAAGCAAAGCTTTGTTAACAGAATTTAATATGAAATTAATGTGAAGATGTGATAAAAATTATGCAAAATTAGAGACTAATCACACCCCCACACTTATCTTTTGCTCATCCCGAGCAAAACAAAAAACTAGGAATTATTATACCACTTTCGCAGGTGACGCGATTGCACTGAGCATGTGCAACAAGCCGTTAAACCTCTAAGTTTCTCCTAGAGGAGGAGTTTTGTCTCCTGAGGGTTTTCAGCCGATTATACCCACAAAATCCATAAAGAAAGAAATCAAATGTTAGTATTTTGAAGACGCTTTTTGAAATAGAGAAAAGTATTGAAGTATTTTTGTGAAAATATAAGTGATCCAAGGTTATAGGTTAACCAGAAATTGTTCTTTCTTAAACTAAGTCAAAATGCAAAAAATCTTGTTATAAATTAAATGTAAGAATTTTTAAAATTGAATTGACTCTTTGATCTTTCATAAATTCATAGAAAATATGCACTTTGTGGACTGTGAAGATTTTTGGGATATCGACTCAAACTTTCATGCTATTTATTTATTTATTTATTTATTTATTCTTTTTTCTTCCCTTAGTTTACTTAGGCTTTCTTATTTACCTGGGTAGTGAGCCTTTAGCCAGTGACTCCCAACCCGATGATCTTAGGGCACCAGATGAGAAAAACATCCCTCGGACTTAAGGATTCGAGTAAACAAGACCACAAAACTAAAGGGGGTTATTTCATTTTTTTGTTCACCATTTTAGGTATGAATAATCATGCTTCCTGAGGCATAATTACCCAACTTCAATAAGTGATTTTTATCATCATAATTCTGTTTTTTTAATATATATTTTTTATGGCATTTTCAGTCTTTGTTTCAATCCCAAAATTGTGTAAGTGTGGAGTGCATAAATCTAAGGCAAAAAATTCAAGATCAAATTATCTTTTCAATCTTACTTTCTTATCCTATAATTTAGACAAGATCTATTATTTGACTTAGTTTAAAATTTCATAATTTGAGGTCTTCCTAATTCCTAAGATAATCTTAATTTTCTTTAAAATAAATCAAAAACTATTTCTCTTGTTTCAAAATGTTTTGTAAAAAAAAAGAAAAGAAAGTTTTTATAAAAGAATTTTTTTTGTTAAGAAAAAGAAGTATAAAAGAAAGAAAATATAAAACTAACTATGTTAGTAAACCCTCCCCCACACTTATCTCACACATTGTCCTCAATGCATCGTGAATGTGTATAGACATGAAACAAATGGAGAGGGAAGGAAGATTATCTCAAGGGGTGATTCCGGTGGTGGTCTGACTGGGCCAAGCGTTGCTACCCAATCAAGATATCGTGAAACTTGAAGGAACCCACTAATGACCTTTCTAATATGACCCAATAAAAGAATGATTGATTGAATGATCTTATTGAAAATTTTATCCCCATCTAATTTCAAATTTTCAAAAATAATTGTTGAGTCATTTTCTTCAACATTCTTGTCCAACAATGAAGTGTGATTTGAGAGATGATTGATTTGGACTCAAATGGAAAAAGGACAAAAACTGACACCGACTCGGGAAGTTGACTCAGATCAAGTCGAGAGTCAACAATGAGAGTCGAAATTGGCTCAACAACAGGGTCCAAACTAAAGAATGGATATTCACACATTTTTCCCCATGAATGAATTGTGATCATGAGAGATTGGTGATTCCATTTCATGGTGTACTGGTACAGGATTCAATGCTGACTCCGGAATAGAGAAAAAATCTGGTAAAGATACCGGGGTCATTATTGAATCAAAAAGTGAAATGGAGTTCCCAACAGGAAGTTCAGGATCACATTCAGGTTCGATTTCAATTTCAGGGAAGGGATAACTTGCCAGAAGGTCCAGGTGATTTTCATAACTTGGAGTTTGGTCAAGTTCGAATGTGTGTTCTAAAATTGTATCTGGATCCCAAATTGACATGATTCAAGGGTCCAATCAGTAAAGTTAGGGATATAAGAATTGGTCAATGGTTGACAAGAAAGATTTTCCTCGCTCCCATTTTTCAGATCGCTCATTATTGAGTCTAACCTACTAACAGACAGGGTAACAGAATGTTGAGTCTGAATCATGTCTTCCATACTTTTTGTAATTGGTTTTTCTTGAAAAGATGAGTATGAAAGTTGATTTTTAGAATTGTAGTGAAATTGTGAGTCCATCGGATTTTGCGGTTGCTGCTCGGACTCACGGAAGGGTTCCATACTCAAGTCCAGTATTGAAGTTTGTTCATTTTGAATTGGTGAGACTGGAAAAGATGAGTGGGACTCTTGAAAATGTGGCTGAGATGATGAGTCTAACATGTTTTGCATTCTTTCACAAGACTTCCAAACGCTTTTCTAGCTCAGATTCTTCTTCAATTGGATGCTCTAGAAAAGGAGTATGTGGAGTTTGATGTGGGAAGGATTGTGAATTAAGCAAATTTGTATTTGTTGTAGGGACTCTTCTATACTCCTTTCCAATGATTTTTCTTCAATTGGTGGTTCAGGAAAGGAGTATATGACTCAAAATTGGGAAACGAATACTGTGAAAATTGTGGACAAGATGGTTGAAATTTGACTCGGGGTCGGTGAATCTCCATGAGCTCTGTGAAGAGTTGAAATTATTTTGAAAATTATGGTCATATGGTTGGGGATATGGGTCATATTGATTCGGATAATCCCAACCCGGCATATGGTTGGTTCATGTTGTACATTGCCGGTCAGAGTTACCCGAGTCAAATGAGGTCGGGGTGAAATATGGATTCATATTATAATTGAAAGAATTATTGTGGTTAAATCCATATCACAATTTACAAAAAAGAAGAAAAACAACAAACAAATAAAGAAAAAGAAAACAAGCCTATGCTAGTGTTGACTTAGACCTAGACGACTCCTAACTGGTTAGACTGTCCACGGGGGGTCTATTGTCGGAAGCTGACCACGAGTTAATCAGTCAGGTAGGGGCAAGATCGGTGGGAGGTATCCGTGCCGGAGCAACGGGCCTAATTATGCCAAACCCCCGTTCTTCGAGGTTTTGCCTCTCAATCCCCAACCTTAGACACCGATTTAGCAAGAGTCAAATTCTAACTACTTCCCCCTTGGGTCAATCTCCTAAATGAGTCCGAGATGTCCCTAGGGGCCAACGTCTAGCAAGTTTTATTTAGGCTTGGGTGTGTGAGTGGGGAGGTGATTTTTGGGCTAAGGGAAGGTAATGACTTCCCCACCTTATCTTGTATTGGGTTTTACCCTTAAGTTAAATTTGTGCAAGTGTGCAATATAGATAAGCATGAACACAAAAAAGCGAGTAATCACTGAAGTGTTTGTCCTATACTATATGCAATGTCATATGTACACCTCCAATCAGTATCACAACAACATAAGAATAAAATACAGTATATTGGAATAAAAATTGACACGTGCCTAGATGCAAATGTCTAAACCGTTTTAAAGCATCCAATTTCTGTATTTTAGTTCTTATAATTATTTATAGTGTACAGTTGATATTTAACAAAAATTAGCAGCAGAATATAAGAATATACAAGAATTACCCAACCACACTTGAGCAAATATGGACTTCTGCAATGCTAAAACTTTAACCTGCACACCAAAAAAACAAAGAAGAAAAGTTAACAAACTTGTGAAATCAACCGTTCCCATCCCCAGCAACGGCGCCAAAATTTGATCGGGAAAAAACCGCGCACAAAAGTATATGTTTTGAAATGAAGATTTAAAGTGTGTGTGCTTTGGCTTCCTCGATACTTTTGTTATAGCATAGAGGCTAAAACGAGTCGAATCCACAAGGATAGGAGGCGATAGAAGCTTTACCGGTTGATTCACGTGTTTGTTAAAGATTCTTCAAAGTTTTAAAGAATGAAAAGAAAAGAAAGAAAAGAATGAAAAGAGAAGTACGGTGAAACACAAAGAAGTGGGAAACATAGAAAAGAATATGTTTGTGATTTTTGTTGCATTTTTAAAACAAAGTGAAAAAGAAAAAAACTCATGACACTAACTACTAATGACTCCACCAACATGCTAACCTCTTAGTGATAGTTGCCTCACATGTATCATCGGCCATCACTAGTCCTTAGTTCAAGAGCGATTCAAAGCATGACCCATATGTAACTCATCACAACCCAACTTATCAAACAAGTGCAAGCTACACTTAAACTATCAATACTATAGAAAGAAAGCATGGAGTAAAGTAATGTTAGCTTGTTAGTGGTTAGAAAGTTAGAGTGTTAGATCCATCATCATGAGCCATCAATGGCTCTTGCAAGAGCAAGGCCAAACCGAGGCTATTAGATTCATGTTGATTATTATGAAAGAAATTAGCAAGTTAGTGGTTAGTAGTTAGTTACTATGAGAGGAAAGTTAGCTACACATGTAAAAGAGATTAGAGAGAAGAAAACATAGAGAGGTAAAGAAAGCACCTTTCATAGATTGTCACCTTCCATTACAAGCACTCTTGCATTCCAAGCATGTATCACTCTCTTTCCCTATTACAAGATCTAAAAAAAAATGGAAAATACAAGGGAGGAAGAATAACTAACCTAAACTAAACTACCCTAAATTACAACATGAAATGAAAACTACTCCTAACTCTGTATATCCTCAACTCTAGAACCCAAGGGTATTTATAGCCACCAGGAGAACAGGGGGCCAGGGGACAAACCCTGGCCCGAAGCGGCGCGCGCGTCGCGGCCCTAAAGTGGTCGCGCGCGTAGCGCTTCGAGCCGCGCGCTGCCCTTTTTGTCTCCTGTTAGTTCTGATGCCCAGTTTCTGGCTTGCAACCCTTGGTTTGTACAGAATCAGCTCTCTAGGTCAATGGTTATCTTTAATAGGCTTTTAATCACCAATTAAATGGTGATTTAGGGTCTTCTTCTTTATTGCACACCATGGACCTGAATCAAGCAAGCAAAGCTTTATTAGCAGAATTTAATATGAAATTAATGTGAAGATGTGATACAAATTATGCAAAATTAGAGACTAATCAGAGTACGGGCGTAAACGAGCTGATATCAGCAATGCTAACCTCGCGGGTCTCGTGGGAGACGTTGACGCGGGCGTTACGTATGATGCGGTTAGCCATGGCACTCTTCTTGCCAGTCGCGTCTGAAGGGATCTCAGAGCGGACTTGAGAGTGAGTCCCCGAGGTGACCTTGCGGTACTACCGCGCCCTAGGGATCTTAGAGCCGGAAGAGAGAACTCTTCATATTTTGCCTGATCGAACTCCACGACAAGTGATTCAACCATTTTTTTCATGTAGGTGACGTCACCTTGTGCCACGACTTGCTCATCGGTAGAGAAAGTAGTCTCCAGCAGAGTTGCCATCTTTTGTTTGGTGGGAGAGATTTGTGTAAAATTTTCTTGAATCAATAAAGACTTGCAACAGATCAATACTCTAATTACAAGAGAGGAAAGATATTCAAGCTCAAATCTTCCCTTTGTTTAATGCTGCCTTCTTGATGTGGCGATGGAAAATGATTCTTGTTTTCTGTTAATTGGTGAACGTCACAATCTTTTGAAAATCTTCTCTTTGGACGGTGGATGAAGTAACACAGCTTCTGCCTTACCCAAAAATCTCAAAGAGACTGTAGGTAAGAACAAACTTGTACGCAGCAAGTTGTTAGAAGAGTTGAACTCTTTTTTTTTTTTAGCTGGAGATTCTGGTCCTTCTACGGCTTACGACCGAAGCTCTTCTGACCAAAATTTTTCGACCCCTCTTTCATAGCAAACTGTGCTATTTATAAAGGTTTCAGGGGGCAAAGTGTCCCCTAAAAATACTCTATAATGGGGGTTAACTCCCTCATTTCGTGGGAAATAATTGACCAGTAATGAGGGTAGTTATAACTGAGACAGGGGCTTTGAACCTCGCGTTTTGTCATTGACTTCGAACCTTCCTAGACGCGAGTTTCAAGCTCTACTAGGTGTGGACTTTAGGCTTTGCGTCTTGATACTGTATTGATGTAAGGACGCGAGCTTCAGGCTCTCGCATCTTGGTTATTACAAAGCAGCTGAGACGCGGATTTCAACCCTCGCGTCTTGGTACTGTACTGCTGTTGAGGCGCGAGCTCCATGCTCTATGCCTTGGCATTATACGAGTGGCTATAATTAACCCTGCATCCGGAGTCTAGACTCTGCTTTTTGATGACTTAACCTTGTAGGCTGTCTAAAAGTCACTAAAGACAAGTCATCAGAAGGCAGAGTCTAAACTTCAGATGTAGGGCTAATCTCAGCATTACTGCAAGATCAAGGCGCGTGGGTCAAAACCCGCGTCTCAGCACCACTGCAGTATTAAGATGCGATAGTTGAAACCTGTGTCTCAGCATCACTGCGGCATCAAGGCGCGAGGGTCGAAACCCGCGTTCACTGCAGCATCAAGACGCAAGGGTCGAAACCCGCGTCTCAATACCACTGCAGCATCAAGGCGTGAGGGTCGAAACCCGCGTCTCAGCACCACTGCAGTATTAAGACGCGAGAGTTGAAACCTGTATCTCTGCGTCACTGCAGCACCAAGGCGCGAGGGTCGGAACCCGCGTCTTGGTTATAACTGCCCTCGTTATTGGGTCAATTACTGCCCACGTAATGAGGAAGTTAACCCCCCATTATGGAGCATTTTAGGGGGCACGTTCACCCCTAAAACCTCTATAAATAGCCCCGTTTGCTAGGGAGAAGTGGTCGGTTATCAGATAATTCCTGAAGAAGAATTTCGCTTGTGAGCTGTAGAAGCCCCGAGACTTCCATCGAAAAAGAGAGTTCAACTCTTCAAGCAACTTGCTGCGTACAAATTAATCTTTGCCTATAATCTCTTTGAGATTCCTGATCGACAGGAGCTGTGTTACTCTGTCTGCCATCCAAAGAGAAGATTCCCAAGAGGTCCTAATGTTCACCCAGTCAACAGAAAACAAGATTCACTTTCCACCGTCACATCAAGAACCCATCATTAAACAAAGGAGAGATTCAAGTCTAAACATCTTCCCTCTCTTGTAGTCGAGTGTTAATCCATTGTAATCTTTCATTTGATTCAAGAAAATTGTACAAGGAACCTTCTATCACCAAACAAGAGATGGCAACTCCGCTAGGGAGAGAAGGTTCCTTGTAAAATTTTCTTGAATCAAATGAAAGATTACAACGGATTAACACTCCAACTATAAGAGAGGGAAGATGTTTGGACTTGAATCTCCCCTTTGTTAAATGCTGGGTTCTTGATTTGGCGGTGAAAAGTGAATCTTGTTTTTCGTTGACCGGTGAACGTCAGGACCTCTTGGGTATCTTCTCTTTGGATGGCAGATGGAGTAACACAGCTCCTGTCGACCAGGAATCTCAAAGAGATTATGCGCAAAGATTAACTTGTAAGCAGCAAGTTGCTTGAAGAGTTGAACTCTCTTTTTTGATGGAAGTCTCGGGGCTTCTACAGCTCACAAGCGAAATTCTTCTCCAAGAATTATCTGATCAACCGACCCCTTCTCCCTAGTGAACGAGGCTATTTATAGAGGTTTTAGGGGTGAACGTGCCCCCTAAAAATGCTCCAATATGGGGGTTTAACTTCCTCATTACGTGGGTAGTAATTGACCCAATAACGAGGGCAGTTATAACCGAGACGCAGGTTCCGACCCTCGCGCCTTGGTGCTGCGGTGACGCAGAGACGCAGGCTTCAACTCTCGCGTCTTAATACTGCAGTGGTGCTGAGACGCGGGTTTCGACCCTCGCGCCTTGATGCTACAGTGGTGCTGAGACGTGGGTTTCGACCCTCGCTCTTGATGCTGTAGTGAACGCGGGTTTCGACTCCGCGTATTGATGCCGTAGTGATACTGAGACACAGGTTTTAACTCTCACGTCTTAATACTGCAGTGGTGCTTAGACGCGGATTTCAACCCTCACGCCTTGATGCTGCAGTAATGTTGAGATTAGCCCTACGTCTGAAGTTTGGACTCTGCCTTCTGATGACTTGTTTTTAGTGATTTTTAGACAGCATACAGAACCCCCTCCAAAGTTTTCAATATTCCGCGGTTGACTGGGACGAATTTCGAAATACTTTGGACTTTGGTTTAGTTCATACTTCTCATGATTGGACTGACAATCATTTGAGATGCTCTGAGCTTGATCCTGCCTGAATATGGTCTTCGTGAGTATACTGTGAAACCCTTTCTAGCCGTTAGAAATGATCGTGGTGAGTGTCTAGATACACAGTCTAGACCTCCCCAGTGTTCTAAGCTTGTTGTTGGTATACTTTGAAGCAGGGGTGAACAGTCATCTGCTGGTGCCAGTGTACTGTTGAACTGAATTGTAGAAGTAAGGACTGAATGTAAGTCCTGTAGACGTAGGGGTCATGTTGTTTTGGAAACGCAGTCTTCGCTTGGAGTGGGGACGCGTTCGTTAATTTGCTGCAGAGACGCGGTTCTTGTAGGGATGCGTCTTTTGAGATTAAGACGCAGCTTTCGTTCTGTGAACTAGGCGCGACTTTGGACTAGTTGAAGAGGCGCGATCTTCAAAGGGACGCGATTTTCTATTTGAACACGAACCCGTGTTGTCGGCGTGTTGCCACGCGTCTAGCAGAATTGAGGGAACATCTTCCTTTTGGCGCGAATTTTGCGCTAAATTTAATATGCATGCCACGCGTCGGATGGGATTAGGCCTCGAGCCAAGCGTCGCGTATCTCTGCGACTCACTATGCCTATAAAAGACAACAGTCTTTCAAGAGTCATCATTAGACTCTTCTTCTTCACTGAGCCTTTTAGGGTTAAGAAAAGCTCGATGCTTTGTTCTTTCGTTTTCACCATCTTCAACGGTGATCTTACGGTTGAAATGGCGCCCAAGACCAAACCACTTCTTTATCTTTGAGCATTTTCGCTCTGGAGGTTCAAATGGGTGGTTCTTCCATATAGGAGGCCCCTATTTCAGGTAGTAAAACCATCTGATTTGGTTTCCGCCATTGAAGGGCTTATAGAGTTCTTTCAACTCTTAAGTCCCTTTTGAATGTGAACCGCCAACGCAGGCTCATGCCGTGTTTGATCTTCAGGCGCAACTCTCGATTGATAGATAAGACACATGTTTGACGACCTCTGCATCCATTTTTTTATCAATTTGAGTCCATACCTTCTTGTTGAACGCGGGGCCACATTGAGCCTTGCATTTCAGACTTGACGCTCAGAATATTCCTAAGTATGGGGAGTTCAGAAGCAGACTTCTTACGATTCTTGCGTGTTGTAAGATCAGACGCAAATTTTAATGAATCTCGCGTCTGAGTCTGATACTTAGAAATTTTTCTAAGTCGTGGATTTTGAAGTGCGGGCTTCATGTTAGCCTCATATTCTTTAAGTCTGGACGCAGATTTTGATGATCTCCGTGTCTGGATTCATTCCTGCGTTTGAGTTTCAAACACTTAGCCATTTTCTTTCGGATTTTTGATCAAGTGTTCTTCTCTTTGCAGTACGATACTCCTCCAACCCTTTATCCAAAAAGTGCCACTTTGGGCACATAGGTGGCGCTGATCGTAATCTAACCTTTGTGCTTCAGAGAACTGCTCCTGTGACTGCTGGTAAATCGAAGGAGCGAAAGGAGAGAATTTCTAAGGCCAGTATGGTGACCCTCCGAGAGATTATCTCTGATGGACTATTTGAGACAGATTCTCGCACTCCATTGCGGAAGCCTGTTTTCCTCTTTGGTGATGACATTGACGAGGACGACAGGATGCTACACGATGGGGATTATAAGTGGCTTAGTCAGATAGGGGACAGGAGGTTCTTTCTTCCCAACATGGAGAGGATGTACCCTTGTCCTATCTACAACACATGTCTCTTCATCATGCGATGGATTGGGATCTTTCCCGATTTGTCTCCGGTGTCTCGCTTGGCAGACTAGGTGCCAAAGAAGTATACTCGGTCGGCCATGGGAAAGAGGTCTTTGGTTTATTCCCTGGATTTGTCAGATCTGAATATCAGAGAGGAGAGACCCCTCAGCT
The DNA here is from genome assembly GCA_038442645.1 of Agave tequilana. Classification (NCBI taxonomy): domain Eukaryota; kingdom Viridiplantae; phylum Streptophyta; class Magnoliopsida; order Asparagales; family Asparagaceae; genus Agave; species Agave tequilana. The sequence goes on from JAVJIF010022723.1 coordinate 28,515, forward strand.
TGGCACCACCTTCATTAATCAGTTCATGAAGGTTAGGGGTGATTTTCCCATCGAATTCCGCCCGCTCGGGTGGATTCATTCTTCCAACAGATCCTGGTGGGGCAGGATAGTTGGATTTGTCCTTGTCGAGCTTGGAGCTCTGCTGGAACAGGTGGGGTACCACTCGGTTAGGGCTGTGCAGTATGGCCTCCCGCAAAGCTCTCATAATTTCTATGGCATCCTGAAGCACTATAATCCTTTGACGGGCACATTTTTTACTCCGATCGGAGAGATGGGGTTCACTCTTCATGAGCTGTATGAAGTCTCGGGGCTGGTTAAAGGGATGCCCCTTATTAAGAATATGTTCTGACTTCTGAAGAACTTCATCTCCTGAAGAAGGAGAACCCTCAAGTATATGAGACATACTTGGAAGTATTGTGTCACTTTCACATCTACGGTCAAATAACCTCCTGGAGGAACAGGGGTGTTAAGCAGATGTCCTGGGCGAGCTACCTATTCAACGGTATAAATGAGAAAGATAGCCCAGTGACCAGTCTGGCTCCTCACACTGATGAAGAAATTGCTGAGAGGATCAGCGCCTCTACAAGCTCCTACACCACGGAGTCAAATGAGGATACTTTCAAACCTGATACGGTTTTTGAAAGTTTTCATTATCAAGCCCGAGTTCCTATTTCTGACCGGGCGTTGTTGGCGGGCTTCCTTATGCTATGGCTGAAGCGTTGTGTAGTGCCAACACTGCCACATGAAGTAATTATTGCCGATGTAGTGTATCTGACAGTTTTGTTGGCCTACGGAAAGTCTATCGCCCTCCTTCTAGCAATGGTGGCTGAAATTCAAAGTGAATTAAGGGCTCTGGTTAAAAGCCTATGCCAAGTGGAAGCCATTGTCGACTCCAAGGGTAGACCAGAGGTTGACTCAGAGGGAAGGCCAAGAGTAAAGACCCCTAACCCAGGATCGAGCTTCCATATACGTATTTGATGGCTTGGTACGTTATGCACTGCCCTTCACTAATGACGGCGGTGCCTCTGTCTGAGGGGTTTGTCCCTTTTGTGCAGAAGCTGGAGAATTCGAGCTGGTCTAACTATTTTATGTTCTTCGTTCGGAAATGTATTCTGAATGCTTCGAACTACCAGCTCGACCATTGCTTCCCCGAGATTACTGATGCATCTTACGAGGATAAATTTTCTGACCTTGCGGGACCAGATGATTTCACAAGGCTGCCGTCGGGAGTCTTCTAGTGGCTGATCAATATTCGGCCTGGGTATTTGCTCTTTGGCAAGGGAACTCATGTACGATCGAGCCTTATATACCGAGCCGTTTTGCTCAACAGTTCGGCTATGATCAATTATATATCGGCAGCCCTAATGCTAATCTCTCCTTCAGCGGGAATTTGTTTGAAGGTGCTCGGACATGGTACTATAGCGTGGCTGGAGGGACAAAAGCTGTTTTCAGTTTGCCTCACAAGACGCCCAACTGTTACACTAGCCTTAGCTTCTGTACTTGGTACTCCCTGACTAGCAAGATGCCTGGTTCTCAATAAATATCTCATGCATTAAGAGCATCAAGGCGTCTTATAAGGACAAATTGGAGTCCAACAAACGCGCGCGGGGTATGGAGGAATACCAGGCAGCTGAGAAAGAAGCAGGAGGGGAAACAGGGGCGGGATCGAGAGCAGCAGCACCCAAGGAGCAGTCCATTAAAAATGGTCGGCAGGCTGTGTCTAAACGTTCCCATGGCTCTACTTCCAAGGGTGAGGCTATCCCGAAGAAAACCAGAAGAGAATCGGAGGCTGAAGCTCCATTGTCCGATGTAGTCCCTTCTGGTGTTAAGGAGCAGAGGGAGGAAGAGGAAGTGGAAGAGGAGATCCCCCCTCTTCGTCCCCGTGGTCTACATAGCAGGGGCCCCATGATCCTGGAAGAAGGGGAATTTGCAGGTGAAACCATCATGGCTGAAGAGGTTGAGCGACCTGAAGTTGACTTGGTCGGGAGGGATAACGTTGAAATCCCAGGGGTTTCAACTCAGCCTGAGCCTTCTTCGATTTATAAGAGGAGGGCTGAGATGCAATAGCCTGGGTCTCCCAGTGTATTAATGCCCACTTCACGGGTTGTTGATCCCAGCCCTACTACTGGAGTGCTCAATAGTAAAGTCTCGATTGCTGAGCCCGCTTGTGTTGAACTGTGATCTTCATCATCCGAAGAACATGGGTATTATTCTGGCGAAGAAGTTGATTTCGGTGATGAAATCACTCTTCCTGATACAAGCAAATTTTCACATATTTCAGAGGAAGATATACAAGGATGCGACCCTGTGCTGCTTCACCGATAGCAATAATTGTTGCTACCAAAGGTACTTTCCTTGTTTTCTTAAACTGTCTCCTTCTCAAGCTAGGGAAGGGTTCTGACATTTATTTTTAATTTTCAGGGCTGACTGTTGACAGTGAAGCCACCACCTCCTCTCATATCGAAGAGATGATTCAAGAGCTTGCCCAGCAAGAGGGCTCTGAGGCTCCTATTACCGGGATGCCTCAAGAAAGTGCGACCGTCGAGGTCGGGGAGGCCTCAACCCCACACGACCTATCCAAGAACTTGCCATCTTCAGACCCTCAACTTGGTAAGAGAATACTGACGCATTGAATATTCTCCTTTTTATTGTCATGGCTGATGTTTCGGTGGTTTGCAGAGAGCGCTGGAGGTCACCGATACCTCGGGGCGGTTATTGTCGACCTCACTCCTGCGCAAGATGAACTGATTCCCGTCTCTTGCCCTGTCATGGAAAGGGGGTCCGGGAGTACATCAACAAAGTTCTCTCCAATTAATGATATCATGGAAGAACTAGCAAGTCAAATGGTGCAACAATTCTTTACTTCCATGAGATCTTGTATTGACCTCATTCTTTCTGGGGGCAGCTCTTTTGAGTTTGCCCACATACTTCTCGAAAATCAGATCGAGAATATTGGCCATACTGGGAGTCCTTCGCAGGCTAGGGCATGCCTGATGCTGATGGAGCAACTGGGGAGCCACCTAAAGGAGCTCAAGACTCTGGAGAATACTGGTTCAGTAGATGAGGCTCGGACAACCCTGAATAAGCTTCTTGCCGCTCAAGAACATGAGCGAAAGGAGATGGAGGAACAAATAGCGAAAGAGATCCGCCATCTCCAGCATTTCCAAGCTGACCACCAAAGGCTGATTGGTGATTCCAAGGAATCTGAAATCATTATACAAAGTGCAGAGCAGGTTATTGCCACTGCTCAAGCTACCATAGCCAGGGCACAAGCCTTGATCGAGACCAATGAGCAGAAGCTTGTCGCTGCTAGAAAAAGGCTGGATGAGCTGGAAATTGCCCGGACACAGGCTAAAGAAAACCTCTCTGCTCATCCTCTAGGTTGGAGTCACTTCAAGCACAACTGGCTGCGAAGAGATTTTTGTCTGAGGAGGAGCTACGGGTCCAAGCTCTGACGGAGGCTGAAAAGGCATGTCAGCATGAGATGCATCGTCTCCGGGAACAAATCCGTTCTTTGGCGAAGCAAGATTATTAGTCTTCTTCTCCTCTTTGTATTTGTTTACCCTTTTTTTTTTAAAACACTCTATTGTCAAGAGTGTCTGTATCACTTTTACCATTTTTGAATCAAATAATAAAAGTCTTCAAAATTTTGCTCCATCTTCATCCCTTCAAATTTTTGCTCGCTGTCAATGAACTCAATTTTCATAACCGTAATCTTTGACTATTTATAAAATGTAGTCTTTAGCCGTGAACAATAAACTCAGGCTGAACTGAGTTCTTGAGTGAGACGCGATTTTCATTCATAATGGAGACGCGACCCTGGGGGACGCGGCCCTAAGTCATTACTGAAGACGCCGTTCAAGCTTATCAAGGAAGACGCACGAACCTTCCTTTCCGATTAAGGGCGCAGCTTTGGCTTAAGGACAAAAGGGCATTGTTCTGAAACGCAGATTTGTGTTCTTCAATAAAGGAGACGCGACCTTCATATTTATGAAAGGACGCAGATCCATAGACGCGGCCCTTGTCAGGATACAGTGGAAGCGCGATCTTAGGCTCTTTAAAAACTGATGCATGGATCCCAGATAATTGATGGGGACGCGGTGCTGGCTTAATAGCGCGTCTCTGGACCCTTGATAAGGTGCAAACTCAGGCTGCATTGAATTTATGATAAAAATACAATTGTCATCTCGCAATGGAGACGTAGTTTCGAGCTCATAGGCCTTCTCTGTTGGGGACGCAAGCTTCGGAACGCAGCTTTCAATTTGATGCGGACTCAGGATCCAATTCGCTGAGGAGACACGACTCTGAATTGCTCTCAGAAACGCGATAGAAAGTCTCTTAGTAGAAATGAAAGGAACGCAGCTTTTGGGTTTATGACGGAACGCGGATTTTAGGACGCGACCGTTGAGTCTGCACTTGACGCGACCTCCCAAGTGTCGCATGCGACCCGTTTTAATGATCTTGTTGGACCTTTAAATGCCAAGTTGGTGTTGACGATTAGGAATTTGCATCCTCGATGTTTCCCGAAGCGGCAATCCACGCGTCAGCTCTTCATTGGGCTTTGGCATTAATATCTTTAAATGCCAAGTCGGCGTTGATAATTGGGGACTTGCGTCCTTGACGTTTCCGAAAAGGTAATCCACACGTCAGCTCTCTATTGGGATTTGACGTACGTGCGGGAATTAAGGCCGATGGCTCTCATTTTTACACCATTAATCACAGGCCTTACGGGTTGCCTATAAATAGACCTCGCCCGCTTAACAGTCCATTGCTTAGACTGTTTCCCCTTAAGAGCGGGCGCTCTGAGGGACTTCATCTTGACTTAATCTTCTTCTTTCAATGGGATGTACCCCCATAGACAGTGAAGACTCAAAGCTTTCATGCTTTCCTTTAATCTTTGCTGAAAATTATCACTGTCAAGTGATTTCAAGATCAAAAAGTGTCTCTCTGAGTATCTTTTATATCCGCGCCTTAATGCAGAAAGTTCAACCTCTAGAGGGTTCTTCTACGGGTAGGAATCAATTATCACCATGAAATACTCAGTCCAACTGAGTTTTGGTTTTGCTGTACCTTGAAGAGATTCACTCTCTTGACCTTCTCTTGAAGCCTGACTGGTGCGCCCATTATTTGGAAGTTGCACCTTTTAGACTTCTTGATGAAGCGCGAGTTGATTGAGTCTGAACTCTAACTCAAAGTTCTTTGGATGCAAGTGTGATGAACTCTGTACCTGGACTGTGAGACGCGAGCTTTGCATATAGAGCTCGTGTTTGAGGTTGTTGACTTAAAAGAACTTTAATTCTGGTCAAGGGCTTTAGACTTGGATGTAGCAACCCTTGTTTCTCAAACAAGGATGTGGCAACTTTCGCGTCTGGTTCCCTTTGCATCAATTATTTTGGACGCGGGTCTAACACTTGACCGCGTTCAGATCTGTGTGCATCTAGAATCCACAACTTCAATCGCGTCTGTATCTGTCGCAATAGGATTTTGACTTTCTGTGCGGGTCATCCCTGCGTCTGAAGTCTACAGCTATAGCCGCGTCTGTTCTTCAATCTTTCTGTTTCAGGATTCTAACCTTCTGATTTTTACTCCTCGCAGGTAGCCTCAATCATCCTTTCGTATATTCGCTAGGCCCTTAGGAGAATATATCGGCCAGCGAACCTGTTTGATGGTCAACCATTGGAGGAGAAGTCACGGCTCCTGTTTATAGGAGACGAGGATTTGCGCGATGGATGGCATCCATCAAGACCTCATTGGACATAATGCACCGCCAGTACCCTCGCGCTCATCATGGTCACAGTGGGTATGGCGGTGGATATGGTGGTGGGTATGGTCCTCTTGCAGGTCACGGGAAAGAGGACATCACCTATAAGGTCTCAGATTCTCCCTTCACCAATCTTACCCCAGAAGTGACATCGACGAAAAATCTATGCTCATTGGATGGCTTTCTGGTGGTGGAGATGTTTGTCAACGAAGGACTATGACCCATACTAGTTGGTCGGGTGGAATCAGAAGGTTCTGCTACATTTTGACCTCAAGAAACACCATTGTTCTCAGCCAACGATGGACTCCTTCGATGTTTACGTCATGCATCATGATGTAATCAACATCCGATCGTCACAACATTGCTCGGCCCTTCTTTGGCGCTCTTCCGAACATCTTGTATTTGGAGTAGTGAGACTACTTTAAGGAGTGAGTGCAACCTTTTACTGAGAGAGAGGGACTTCTTTGTACTCCTTTATTATAACACTCAATCTTATTGTATAAGAGAGCGTCTTATATCACTTTAATATGTCTGGACAAAAATAAAAGTGACACTTTTTTCTTTTTTTTTTCTTGTCTCCTTCCATTATCTTGAATTCCCTTTTGAATTGAAAATCAGACGAAATGGAAGTAAAAAGATCTTTGACTTGCTAAAATATGATAACACTCCTAACGAGTCAGAGTCTGTAGGAAAATCCTGTTTCAGGAAATTCAACAATGCTGTCAGAGCTGTGATATTAACTTGACAGAAGTAAGATAATTCTATAATGAGAATGACAAGTGGAATTTGTACCCCAGGGAGGATGAGTTTTCATCAGAGGTTTGGAATTAACTTAACCAAGACCCAGCTGGAAATTTAGTGAAAACAGTGTTAACGGTGTAATGTTAACCTGACAATGTTTTTTTAGTGGACTTGTTATTCTGTTGACGAGGATAACAAGTGAGACTAGACTCATAGGGAATCTAGGAGGACTTTTTCCGTTAGAGGTGTGATATTAACTTAACGGGTTGGATACAGTCTTGTCAGAAGTGTGATGTTAACTCGACAAGGGTGTGGTCAGAGGTGTGATATTAACTTAACTCAAAAGGATTCCAGCTTTATTTGGGAAAGCTGAAATTGTCACTGTCATAGGTGTAATGTTTAACTTGGCAGTGAGGGTAATGCTAGAGGTATAATTTTGAACTTGGCATTAATCATCTCGACTTCGACAAGGAAGTCCGAGGGAAAATCATGGCCATAAGTGTATTGTTGAACTTAGCATTAGACGCTAGAGGTGTAGTATTAAACTTAGCATCGTTCATTTCAGCTTCGATATGGAAGTCTGAGGAAAAATGACTGTCAGAGATTTAATATTAAACTTGGCAGCAACTTAATCACTGTTAGAAGTGTAATGTTAAACTTAACAGTAATTTGTCAGAGGTGTGGTATTAACTTGACAGAAATTGGCTCGAGATTGGAGCAATTTGAGGACCTGCCATTCTACTGATGAGAAGTGACAAGTAGAATTTAGAATGTCAGAGGTATAATTTTAACTTGATAGTGATTGATTTGTGATATAAGCAATTTTGAAGACTTATCATTCTATTGATGAGAGTTGACAAGTGAAGTTTGAAGTGTCAGAGGTGTAGTGTTAACTTGACAAATTTGACAACTTACTACTCCATCTAGAGCTGAGACAAGTAAGATTTGCACCTACTAGGGAGTATTGAGATTTTTCATTACCAGAGGTATAATGTTAACATAGCAATGACTGCATTTTGTAGACCTACCATTCTGTGTATGAGAATTGGTAAGGGATTTTGGAGGAGAGAGTGGGACTAAGTCCACTTAGGATTTTTAGCAAACCCTCAGTTATCAACGGATTTGGTGTGCCTTTACCAACTACCGTTTGAGTTGGGCTAGCCGTGCTATTCCCCTCAGCATGATGAGTTGTCGAAGAGTTATGTTGGGCTTAGAAGCCAACATTTTCCTCTGTCCTTAGCCGTCGGAGGTGTCGGACGTTAATGAAGAGAGCAATACTAAAACTAAAGTTTCGCCTTCTATTTCTTTCTCAATATTTACATCATGCATCATGGTGCAGTCAGTGCCTGATTAGCTTGTCACCGATCTATCGTGATGTGACCTAGTAAAGGAAAGAAACTTTTTCTTGGATCTGGAGTTTTGATCAGAGGTGTAATATTAACTTGATCAGAGGAAAAATACTATTTAAGGAAAGTACTTCTTCAAGAATCTGCCGTTGATCGGCATCATGAGTGTATCGCCATTTGAAGTTATGAGGCGATATGCTCTATTTGAGTAAACTGACTCTACTACAAATGGTCCTTCCCATTTGGGCTGGAATTTTTCTTTTGTCTTATGTGTCATCATCATAGGTCTTTTGACGGCTAAGATGAGGTCACCTTTCTTGAAAGTTCACACCTTAACTTTCTTGTTGAAGGCTCGGGTAATCCAGCCTTGGTAAAGCTCGATTTGTTGTTGGGCTTGCAGACGTTTATCATCTAAGGCTTCCAATTCTTGAAGCCACAGTCGATGCTTCTCCTCCTTTGTCATCTCTGCTGTCAAGGCGATGCGTATAGATGGAATTTGGATTTCTAGTGGAAGCACGGCTTCGCACCCATATACCAAAGAAAATGGCGTAGCTTTAGTTGGGGTTCGAACAGTTGTGCGATAGGCCCATAAGCATTCACCTAATTTGTCGTCCCATTCACGCTGACTTTTCGAGACAAATTTCTTAAGAAGCTTGCCAATGGTCTTGTTGAAAGCTTCTGCGAGACCATTAGCGGCGGGGTAGTATGCCGTTGAGGACACACTCTGGATTCTGAACTTAGTGCAGAACCTCTGGAAGGCTTGACTGATGAACTGGGGTCCATTGTTATGGACGATTCGCCGAGGTACACCAAAACGATAAGTGACGTGATGTTTAACGAATTTGATCACATCAGATGACTTTACCTCCTTCAAAGGAATGGCTTCAGCCCATTTAGAGAAGTAATCAGTTATGGCTAAAATGAACCGATGTCCTTTTGATGATGGTGGGCTTATAGGGCCAACTACGTCCATGCCCCACATCTCAAATGGCCAGACAGAAGTTATAGAGTGGAGGTATCTTGGTGCTTGATGGATAAAATCACCATGCACTTGGCAGGAGTGACATCTTTTGGTATAAGTGATAGCGTCAATGATCATCGTAGGCTAAGAATATCCCAACCTTTGGAGTCAATTCCTAAGTTTTGGGCCAGGTGATGGGCTCCACACATGCCGTCATTGGCTTCTTCTAATACCTCCTGTGCCTCTTTTTGTGATAGGCAGCGAAGCAAGATCCCGTCAAGCGATCGACGATACAATGTTCGTGTGATCGCATTATAGTAGAATTTGGGGGCTTTCCTTCTAATGGCAGCCGCTTCTTTAGTATCATCAGACAGGATACCGTACAAGACATAATCAATGTAAGGGAATCGCCAGTCTCTAGGCTCTGGGCCGGTTGACGACTCAAGAGCTTCTTTAACTTGACAATCTCCTGTTGGCTTCTGGTAATCCTCAGAAGCAATTCTCGGGCAATACAGGTCGTGACTGTGGATAAGTATTTTCTCTACTACTCTAGCTGGAAGGGCTAAAGAGGCAGCGAGAGATGCCAGTGCATCTGCATGCACATTTTGCTGGCGGGGTACATGGTCGATGTAAAAGTTTATGAACTTCCGGCCATGTGGACAGTTGTGTTGTAATAGGGTACTAGATCTTCATGTCTGACTTCGTACTCCCCACGAACTTGGTTGATAATAAATTTAGAGTCACCATATGCCTCGAGATTTTTAACGCCAATCTCATCGGCGAGTTGCATTCCAATCAAAAGGGCATTGTACTCTGCTACATTGTTGGAGCAAGGCTCGGTTAATGAGACGGCTCGAGGAATCACATAGTTCTGTGGGAAGACGAGTACTACCCCTACTCCTGCTATGATATGTCCTTTCGGGCCTGTTCTCGATGCACTGTCAAAGAAAAGTCGCCACACTTGTCTCTCAAAAGATGTCTGGGTCAGGCATACTTCAGCGACCTCGTCTGGGAGATCCTCGTAAAGTTCGGCTGCCTCGGATCTAGATGCTCAGGCAGAAAATCTGCCACCGCTTGTCCCTTCATGACTCTTTGTGGTAAAAAACGCATTTCATATTGGGATAGCAGTATGGCCTATTTTGCCAATCGGCCGTTTAATGATGATGGCTTTGTCATGAGTAACCTCAAAGGGTTAACCTTTGATATGACGTTTATAGTTTGGCCTACCAATAGTGTCGTATTTTTTGAACAACGAACACCAATGCCAAACATTCCTTCTCGATCGGATTGTATCGATCTTCGGTCCCGATCATGGTCCTACTCAAATAATAGATTGCTTGCTCGTGTCTTTGATCATTATTCTGGGCTAATAAAGCTCCTAAAGAATGATTCATTGCTCGGACGTATATCAGGAAAGGTTTTTCGGACACCAGAGCTGTAAGGACTGGTGTTGTGTGAGGTATTATTTAATTTCCTCAAACACTTGCTGGAAAGCGTTATCCCAAATGAACGAGACACCCTTTTTCATTAATTTGGTAAAGGGTTGGCATCTTTCGGAGAGATTTGAGATGAACCTTTGGAGCATGCCAATCGTCCTTGCAATCCCCTGAGTTCTCTGAGATTCTGTGGAGGTTGCATCTCTTGAATGGCACGAACTATTTCCAGGTCCAAGTGATCCTTGTGGAAGTTACCACGAACCCCAGGAATTTGCCACTGGCCAACCCCAGGAAGGATTTGGTAGGGTTCATCTTCAACTGATGGGTCGCATGATGTTAAAGATAGCCTTTAAATCGGCTATGTGATTACCTTTGGCACGGCTTTTTACTGCAATGTCGTCAACATAGCATTCCACCATTTTGCGCATGTGTTCATGGAAAATGGCATTCATGGCCCTTTGATATGTCGTCCGCATTCTTTAGTCCGAAGGGCATGGCGGTGTAGCAGTATACCCCCAGTGGTGTCCTGAAAGAGGTATGTTTTTCATCATCAGGATACATTTTGATTTGATTATACCTTGAAAATCCATCCATGAAGGACATTCGCTCGAATCCACACATTTGTCAATCATGACATCCGTGATTGGCAGTGGGAATTCGTCCTTTGGACAGGCCTCATTTAGATTGCGAAAATCAATGCAGATCCGGATCTTTCTGTTGTTTTTAGCAACGGGGACGATGTTGGCTACCCAATCAGGATGTTGTTCTTCCCTAATGAAGCCAGAGTCTATAAGTTTTTTGACTTCTGATTGAATTGCCTCCAGTACTTCTGGACGAAATCGTCGCTGCTGTTGTTTGACCGGCTTTACGTCTGCATTAATGTTGAGGCAATGCATAGCCACTCGAGGATCAAGTCCAGGCATGTCCTCGTAATTCCAGGTGAAAACATATATATATTCTCGCACAAGAGATATTAAATCCTCTTTCTCAGAAGGCGACATGCTTTTGCTTATAAAGATGGGCTTAGGATTAGCCTCATCTCCTAAATTAATCTGAGCAACCCTATCTTCCGTGGGTGGATTGCGCTGTTCAAAGCGAGTATCCCAAAGAGCATTTAAGTGTTTGATCCAAGGATCTGTATCAGATCGGGTCATTTCTTCATCCTTGTCTTCCAGGTGGCTTGTTGAAACCATATTCACTGAAAGTTCTCTGAAGATGTTGCCAACACTAACATCTGACTCCCACGATGACGTGCCCGATGAGTAATCATGGCATAATGACTCTTCAGAGTCAGAGGCTGATGGGATCGGGTTGACACATAGCCCAACCCCCTGCGAGTCTGATGATAATAATCAGGGGTTTTCCCTTTTGGCACAAAAGATCGGCGTAGTGTTCTCCTTCCTTTGCCGAAATTCAACCCTGGACTGTTTGTCAAATCATATCCCATGATTTCCATCATTCTGAGTGCATTTGGCTCCTAATGACCGAACTGAGGGGGTTCCTTCTCGCTTTCTGATTCTTCACGGGACATCGGTTCGGATTTAATTCGTCCGAAAAGAATTGATTTTTGGCCTTTCCGTCTTGCTGGAACCATGAATATTGATTCTTGCGCATTACCGGCATCTTGGTACGTTTCGAAGGATGACTTCACTGGTACATGCAATGATGTCAAAGCATCCATTGCCGACCAGAGGTCATCATCTACTTCATTACTAGTGTCTGACGGCACGGAATCAGAAGCGAACACAGAAAAATAAGACAAATCTAATTCTTCATTAATATACCATCCGCCTACATCATCAGCGGTGTTATCAACATCGAGCTTATTAATGCTCGTTACAAGTGGATCTAGTTCCCACATGCACTCTTCTTTTTTCAGCTCGGTGTCGGCTTCATTACCAGAGTCTGGCTCCTCTGGTTCCGGGATTTCGTTTGTTTCCACAGAGTCCTGATATAGGAGAGAATCTGTGAAATAGTTCTCGACTCCCTTGAACGGATGCCTTTCAGCAATCAACGTTCGTACCTTTCCACTCCCGTCGATGTATTTCATGACTTGGTGGAGAGTGGAGGGAACGATAGAATTACTATGAATCCATGGTCGTCCCAGCAGCAAATTGTATTAGGTGTCGGCATCGATCACGTAGCATGTCACTTCCGACTTTAAATCCCCAATTTGGCATTTGAGCTTGATCTTCCCCATTGGACGGGTATCATTGGCATTGAACCCATAAATGGTCGTCTGGGAAGAGCTCAACTGGTGGGTAGGAATCCCTAAATGTTGCATGACCCGGCGAGGCATAATGCTCAATGCAGATCCTGGATTTACCTGAATACGGCTTATTTCAGATGATCCGATGTACCTTGTGAAGTGTAGGGGTCGATCATGTTTCCCCTTAACCTGCATATCATTTGCTATGAAAGTGATGCAGTGAGTATTTTGGGATGCGTGGAGGCAATCCTTTACATCTTCCTCCTGTGGTCTGACCGGTACCTTAGTCATGAAAACCTCAGCATTAGCGAGAGCCTCCCTTAAAGTTTCTCTGGTTGACTTTGATAGCTTCAGGAGCTCGTAAAGAGTAATTCGGGCCAGGATATTGGCCAGCTGAGTTAGGACGTCAAAGCGGTAAGGTGTTGCTGATTCTTTCGCGATGTCTTTTGAGAGAGCTTTAGAAAACTGAAGCTCTTTCTGTCTTTCCATGGGTTATTTTGTGGAGGGCTTGGCTGACTCTGTAGCGGCTTTTGGAGGAGTTGCAGCCATTTGTCATGCCTTTTCAAATATGACTGACCCAAACGGGTTTCCGCCACAAGTTGGTTGGGTTCTGCGGCGAGAACTATTGTTTCCTCTTCTGAATTAGTCAGTGAGGGAACATCAGTTTCCGCTTCCCGGGAAGAAGCGCACACCACATTACAAGATGAAACTTTCGCTTTGCCTTTAGACCTTCTGCTGGTAACAGTGGTCCATTGCTAGCCAACCATGAGGTCGGGATGAACCCACATAACTTCTCCCTGAGGTGTGGGAATAGGTACAAGACCCTTCTCTTGTTGATGGTGGGGTCTATGTTGATCATTCTTAGCTCCCCTTTTGGGATGGGGACTACTCTAGAGGGTGTTAGATGTTGTCTTTCAACTAGAGGAATGAAGTCATATTGGCCGTCACTTTCTTTTGCTCTGGACGGAGTTTTAATACCTCTGCGTCAATCAAAGCTTGAAGGATGTCTTAGACATAACAGCTCTTGGTGGGGTGTCCCAGCATCCTATTGTTGGCCCAAAGGCCTTCCACCCTAGTTTTGATGATGATTAACTCATGTAGTTATGTTTACTAATAATCTTGTGTTGTTTAAGTTTCAGATCATTAACCAAGATATTAGTTGGTGATTAGCTTCAACAAGGTGTTTAGAAGCTTTTCATGATGATTCCAGGGCCAAAGCGTCAAGATCACACATTGCCTAGCCCATGGATGGAGTTTTGGAGCAAGTCTACTTGAAGATGAAGATCATCAGAAGACTTAGGTATCCTAGTTTAGATAGTGTGTTTAGATCCATTTGTAAAGCTTAGTATAGTTGATATGCTCAAGTGCACAAACACACACGTTTTTTTTATGTTTTGGATTTGGTTTTCATGAATAGTAGATCAAAACAAGTTTACATGTTTTATATGTATAGTAGATGTATTCTAGTTATACATACATGCTTTAACTTGCTAGACAAACTTATTTTGATATTCCTATTCATGTATTGAAAAATCAAGTTTGATAAAATACTAGTGTTGGTTTTTGATAAAATTTGCAAGACTCAAAAATGAATTTATATGATTGATATATGTCTTGAAATTTTTATCACAAGTTTGTGTTTCCATATAAAATGATAAAACTATTTTTGGTGATTTTTTAGAAGACTTAAAAGAATTTTCAAAATATTTTTAAACTGTTTTTCTGACCCAGATTTCTGTTCCAGGCTTCAATCAGTCGACTAGTCAAACTGACCTAGTCGACTTGGGTGAAGTCGGTCGACCGGGCCGGTCGACCGACGTGCACAAATCTGTGCACGTTTGAAGGCACTGGGACGGTCGACCGCTCGGGTCGACCGGGCACTTACAGTGCTCTCTGTTTGTTTGGGTCGACCGGGCCGGTCGACCGCAGTTGCCCAACGGTTATATTTCTGACCATTGGCGGTCGACCGGACCGGTCGACCGTTGCCTGTCAGAGCTGCCAGCTCAGCTCTAACGGCTAGTTTTTCTGATGGGCCTATATAAAACCCATCTCTTTGGGTTTTTGGCCAATTTTTTAGAGCAAATTTTTCCTGACTTCTTCAGTGTTTTAAAAGAGTTTTAAGTGCCAAAAGATCAATCTTAATTATTTTTAAGTGTTTTGTTATTTTCAAAGAAAACAAGTTTTTGGGAATTGATTTCTTGTTCTTTATCTCCATATCATTTTGGTATTTTCCCAAGAGATTTTCTTTGATCAAAACACTTGTGTTTTCCACACTTGAGCTATATCTTCTATCCTATTCTATTAGGATCTTGTATTTGTGGAAAAGGAAAGAGGTTTGTGGTTGAGATATACCACTTGTTGTAAACCCTTGATTTCTGCTCCCTCTTTGGTAGAGGTTGAGGTTGTTGTATTGGGTTGGAGTTTGCTCCCACTTTGGTAGAGGTTGAGGCTTGTGGTTTGCTCCCTCTTGTGAGAGGTGGAGTTTGGTTGTAAACCCTCTTCGGTAGAGGTGTTGGTTGTTGTGGTTGTTTGGCTAAGGGCCTACCCCTCTTGTGTGAGGAGTGTTTGTTTGAGAGAGGAGTTAGGTACTCCATTGTTGTACAAATCCTTCTCGGTGAAGGTTCCCTCGGTGGGAGTCTTCGGTGGACGGTATAGTGGATTGGAAATCCTACACGGTGGTGTAGGCGGGGATGTAGAGCAAGGGTGCTCGAACCTCGAAACATATCATTGTGTTTGCGTTTGATCCACTTGTCTCTAAACTCTCTCTCTTTACATTTGTGCAAAGCATCATTCATCATACATATTACTTACTTGCATTTGTGTGGCGCCTTGCATATTTCATATTGCCATATTATCTTGTATATGCTTGGTTGCTTGTGTGTGCCTCACTTGTACCTAATCAACAAGAGCTTCACATAGCACCTCAACCCATTCAAGGGGAATCAAGAGGAGGTAGTCCAGAGCCCTTCACGGGGAATTCGGCTACACTTGTTGATTGTACTAAGTGTGTTGCAAAATTTGCATTAGCTTCCGCATTTAGCGCACTTAGTTTTGCATTTAGTTTTAGATTAGCAAAAACACCTATTCACCCCCCCTCTAGGTGTTCTTTCAATTGGTATCAGAGCTAGTGCTCTGATACTTAGGCTTAACATCCTAGGAGTGAGATCCATTTGTTTGCTAATCTATTGTTTGCATTTGCTTGTTTTGCACACATATAGTTTACCATGGCTTTCATGACCCCACCTATGTATGACCCTTCCAACATTCATGTTTGGAAATTAGATGACCGTTTATTTACAACCCTAGGTCATAAAGTTTATCTTGCCATTACCAAGGAATCCTTCCTTAGTGATAGCAATCATATAGGGGCCAATGCACAAGCCCTAGAGGCCATTAGAAGCACTTTATCTAAAGAATATCTTGTGAGTGTTTCTAACCTTGATTCCGCTTTTGCAGTGTGGAACAAGTTGACAACAACCACCACCACCTCCGAGCTTCAAGTGCAAATCCAAGAAGAGGAATCTAGTGGAGAATCCAATTCACAATGCTTCATGGTCCAAGGGAATGACTCCCTTGAGGTACATTCGGAACCCCACTTGGATGATAGTGATGATTGCTCTAGTTCTTCATGTGATGATTATGATGCTCATACCTTAAATGAAGAACTATCTATTGTGTGTGAAAAATTAATAGAAAAATATAAGATTTTGAAAAAGAAAAGTCTAGAAATTGAAAATGAAAATAAGAGTTTACATTCTAGACTTGATGTTATTTTGCAAGAGAAAGAGGAGATTGCTAATGAGAGGGATTCATTAAAATCTCAACTTGATCTTGCACTTAAAGAAAATAACTTTTTGAAAATAAAAATGATTGCCATGCTATTTTGGAGAAAAATGAAAATTTGTCTTCAAAAATTGATTTTGTTCTAAAAGAGAATGTTGCTTTGAAAAATAAAATTATTTCTATTTCAAATGATTTAGATATTTGTTTAAAGAAAAATGAAGTTTTGCAAAATAAGATTGATGCACATGTTTGCCATGCTAGGATAGTATCACACACTTCACCTATTGCATGCCATACTTCTTCTTTGATTAACAATGATATTTCCATGATTAAGAAGAGTGTAGATTGTTTGGGCTCCACTTTGAGCCAATGTATAGTGGGCCATACACGCTTGGAATCTTTGTTTCGAAAGAAACAAGTTCCTTCTATTCATGCACACCCTACACGGCATACACATGCTCCTCACGACACACTTCTCACATGTATGCTCATGTGTACACTTGTACACATTGTGGCCGAAAAGGCCATCTTGCTAAATTTTGCTATGATCGTTTACATGTTGAGAATTTAGCAAAGAAGTTTGTTTGGGTTAGAGAAGGTACTAACCCCCATGGACCCAAGAAGATATGGGTACCAAAGACCACCCCTCCTATTATTTTTGATGTAGGTGTGGGCTCTCACATGATGTGAGAGTGATGACACCTTGGAGTGGATGCGTTCCGGACTTAAAAGGAAATAAATTGGATTCATCACTTTCAAGGGAAGATTTGTTGGAAAGGACCACCATGTTTTGGAGAACTAGAGCGGTGCCCTCATTGGTTTTGGTATCGAATCTCTAACTCCTTAT
Source organism: Agave tequilana (assembly GCA_038442645.1). Lineage (NCBI taxonomy): Eukaryota > Viridiplantae > Streptophyta > Magnoliopsida > Asparagales > Asparagaceae > Agave > Agave tequilana. The sequence goes on from JAVJIF010022723.1 coordinate 45,599, forward strand.
ATTTACATGCTTTCTATGTTTATCTTTCATAGCATGATTTGATGTTAGGTGATCATCATGAATATGCCATGTTAATTAGATTAGTGTTATACTTATTAGTTGGTTGAAACATCCATGTTTTATATGGACTTATATTTTTGTGTTTTCACCTTGGTTAAACTAATTTGTATGACCTAGATCTAATACACATGCATGTACATATTGATCATATATGATTTGTATTTCATATCTTTGATGTTTATAGCATGTTTCATTATTTGGTGATTATTATGATAATGCCATGCTCATTAGATCCTTGACATGCATGTATAGCATTTTGAGACACCCATGTTTATATGGACCCATACTTTGTGTTCTCACCGTTTGTTATAGCTATCATGTTTATCATAGGTTTAATAACATGTGAATTTGCATAATAATCATGTTTAAGTTTATCATGTTAATATTTATCGTGTTTTATGCTTCATGTGTTGATTACATGTTTAGATGTTAGTTTTCATTAAGACTAGGTATATATTCGTGCATATAGTAGGCCACAATAAATCTATATATGTTTAGGCTTGGTTGCTTATTTGAACCCATTAGATGTGCTAGTATAATCTAGTTTTGATGATTCATACATTTCAAACTTGTATTCCATTTTTGATTTGTTTTATGTATATAAGTTTTCAATTCATGTATATGTGTATTTTGCCAAACTTTAAGATATAAATGTATACCCCTTGAGTCATTTGCCTTTCATGGAAATCTATATATGGACTCAATTGTGTTTAGGGATATGTATGTATACTTATTGTGTTAACAATTCATACATATACTTTGAAATGAAATTTGTTTTGATGAAGATTTAGATTTTCTTGATTTTGTGTTTAATTGTTTAACTTCATGTATATGTCTATCTTGTCCAAACTATTAGATATACATGTTTATCCTTTTTGAGCCACGTGCCTTAATGCATATATTTTGTGGACTCGTTGTGTTTTGATATGTATGTATACTTTAGTTTGTATTAGACATACATATGCCATGAAGGTTAAATAATTTTGATGATTTTCGTGTTTTCTTGTTTAAAGGAATATTGAGCTAAATTGTATATTTTCATGATCATGTTCTTCACATTATATTTGTACACTCACATTTCTTATTTACTCATGTGTTTTGTTTTCATGAGTCATATTTATGCTTCATTGACTTGAGTGTTTGATATCATGTGGATTTTATGTTTTATGAAAAAAAATTATTTTTATTGTATTCCTTGCTTGAAGGATTTCGTACCATTTTAAAAGTTTTTCCTATAACTAGTTCGTATTCTTCACTATGGTAGAGATTTTCAAATATACTACATTTTCAAATCTATTTTTGAAAACCCCTACCTTCCAAGGGCGGTTGGATGGGAGATCATGGTCATGTATGCTTTAAAATGAAAATCATTTAAAACTTGAACCTTGATTGGGTGGTAGATTATATGAGTTATACCATGCTTTTATTGTTATGTCAATTGGTATCATTGAACTCTTTCATTTGGTATCATTTTGATCTTTGAGTATACTCATATGTTTATTGTGTATGTATATTTTCAATTGGTATCATCTATTGGTGATTGGTACTCATTCTATTTCATACACATATACTTATTTTATTTGTGCTTAAGATATAAATTTTTCACAAAATCTTGTTTATGCTAGTGCTTGAGCTTCATTTTGTTTCAATTGATTACTTTTAAATTGGTATCAAGCCCATGTATCTTTTTAGTTGGTATTTCATAAAGGGGAGAAAATTTAATTTTGTCTTTTAATTGGTGATTCTTCATTGGTATTTGTTTCCCACTCCCTTACTTTATGATTGAAAATTTCATATTGGTATCATATGTTTAATATGAAATTATTTACAATTGGTACCAAAATTTTGTTTAGACATTCAAATTTATTATGTTTAATTTCATTGATATCAAGATGTCTCATGTGTTTTTGCTTAAAATTGGTATCTAAAAATTTTGTTTTTAAGAAAAATACAAAGTTTTGATTTGTATTGACTACATGCATATAGATTCATGATGAGTGTATCTTGTATTGAAGAGCTTAACATCTCTTCGTTATGTGGTACACGTGTGTAGGGGGAGCTTCACATCTCCTCTTATGCATTACATAGTGTGTGTTATGTGAATTAGGGCTTAACATCCCTCTTTCATGTAATGCATATGTGTAGGGAAGCTAACTTAGCGTCTTCCTCTTCATGAATGTATATAGCATATAACATCTATTGATCTTTGTTTATTTTCAATTGATATCAAGATGCTTCATTGACATATTTATCTATTGATATCATGTTGTTTTATAGTCACCCCTTATTGACCTTGTTTTTATTTTAGACAAAGGGGGAGAACATTGTTTTATTGTTTTGATTGACTTAAAAGGGGAGAAAGATTTTTACCCCTCATTTTATTGTTTGGATTGTTTAACCCCTTCTTGATCTTTTTGTTTGACAAAAAGGGGAGAAAATTTTGTTTGATTTGATTTTACTTTGAACCCTTTGTTGATGATTGACAAAAGGGGGAGAAGTATTTGAGTTTATATGCATGTTTTCAATGCTTAAAGGGGGAAAGTATTTGTCTTCCTTATTATTTATGCATATATGTTTTTGTATTGCAAATAGGAGAAAAAGATTTTGATTTATGCTTGTTGCATGTTTTATCTCCATACTTGCATACATATTCATGTGCTTCATTTCCATATCTTATTATTTATGTCTATGCATGAGTTAAGGGGAGCTTCTTTGAAGCTTAACTTTAATCCATGCATATATAACTCCATGAGTTTTGTCATCATCAAAAAGGGGGAGATTGTTGGCCAAGGCCTTCCACCCTAGTTTTGATGATGATTAACTCATGTAGTTATGTTTAATAATAATCTTGTGTTGTTTAAGTTTCAGATCATTAACCAAGATATTAGTTGGTGATTAGCTTCAACAAGGTGTTTAGAAGCTTTTCATGATGATTCCAGGGCCAAAGCGTCAAGATCACACATTGCCTAGCCCATGGATGGAGTTTTGGAGCAAGTCTACTTGAAGATGAAGATCATCAAGAAGACTTAGGTATCCTAGTTTAGATAGTGTGTTTAGATCCATTTGTAAAGCTTAGTATAGCTGATATGCTCAAGTGCACAAAACACACACGTTTTTTTTATGTTTTGGATTTGGTTTTCATGAATAGTAGATCAAAACAAGTTTACATGTTTTATGTATAGTAGATGTATTCTAGTTATACATACATGCTTTAACTTGCTAGACAAACTTATTTTGATATTCCTATTCATGTATTGAAAAATCAAGTTTGATAAAAATACTAGTGTTGGTTTTTGATAAAATTTGCAAGACTCAAAAATGAATTTATATGATTGATATATGTCTTGAAATTTTTATCACAAGTTTGTGTTTCCATATAAATGATAAAACTATTTTTGGTGATTTTTTAGAAGACTTAAAAGAATTTCAAATATTTTTAAACTGTTTTTCTGACCCAGATTTCTGTTCCAGGCTTCAATCAGTCGACTAGTCAAACTGATCTAGTCGACTTGGGTGAAGTCGGTCGACCGGGCCGGTCGACCGACGTGCACAAATCTGTGCACGTTTGAAGGTACTGGGACGGTCGACCGCTCGGGTCGACCGGGGCACTTACAGTGCTCTCTGTTTGTTTGGGTAGACCGGGCCGGTCGATCGCAGTTGCCCAACGGTCATATTTCTGACCGTTGGCGGTCGACCGGCCGGTCGACCGTTGCCTGTCAGAGCTGCCAGCTCAGCTCTAACGGCTAGTTTTCTGATGGGCCTATATAAACCCCATCTCTTTGGGTTTTTGGCCAAGTTTTTTAGAGCAAATTTTTCCTGACTTCTTCAGTGTTTCAAAGAGTTTTCAAAAGAGTTTTAAGTGCCAAAGATCAATCTTAATTGTTTTTAAGTGTTTTGTTATTTTCAAAGAAACATGTTTTTTGGAATTGATTTCTTGTTCTTTATCTCCGTATCATTTTGGTATTTTCCCAGAGATTTTCTTTGATCAAAACACTTGTGTTTTCCACACTTGAGCTATATCTTCTATCCTATTCTATTAGGATCTTGTATTTGTGGAAAAGGAAAGAGGTTTGTGGTTGAGATATACCACTTGTTGTAAACCCTTGATTTCTTGGTTGCTCCCTCTTTGGTAGAGGTTGAGGTTGTTGTATTGGGTTGGAGTTTGCTCCCTCTTTGGTAGAGGTTGAGGCTTGTGGTTTGCTCCCTCTTGTGAGAGGTGGAGTTTGGTTGTAAACCCTCTTCGGTAGAGGTGTTGGTTGTTGTGGTTGTTTGGCTAAGGCCTACCCCTCTTGTGTGAGGAGGTGTTTGTTTGAGAGAGGAGTTAGGTACTCCATTGTTGTACAAATCATTCTCGGTGAAGGTTCCCTCGGTGGGAGTCCTCGGTGGACGGTATAGTGGATTGGAATCCTACACGGTGGTGTATGCGGGGATGTAGAGCAAGGGTGCTCGAACCTCGAAACATATCATTGTGTTTGCGTTTGATCCACTTGTCTCTAAACTCTCTCTCTTTACATTTATGCAAAGCATCATTCATCATACATATTACTTACTTGCATTTGTGTTGTGCCTTGCATATTTCATATTGCCATATTATCTTGTATATGCTTGGTTGCTTGTGTGTGCCTCACTTGTACCTAATCAACAAGAGCTTCACATAGCACCTCAACCATTCAAGGGGAATCAAGAGGAGTTAGTCTAGAGCCCTTCACGGGGAATTCGGCTACACTTGTTGATTGTACTAAGTGTGTTGCAAAATTTGCATTAGCTTCCGCATTTAGCGCACTTAGTTTTGCATTTAGTTTTAGATTAGCAAAAACACCTATTCACCCCCCCTCTAGGTGTTCTTTCACCTATGATACAGGCAGTAATTGGGATTATCGGTTTTACCAACTTCTTCAGGGCATCTAGCTTCAGGAAGTTTCAGTATGTTACTCTTGTTAAGTAACTTGAACAGTGAGTCAACATGTTTGTCCTTAAAGGAATACTGCTTGCTGGCGCGCGACTGACTTGAAGAGCCACTTCCCTTGATCGTTGAGGTTTGACGGGGGATTTGGTCTCTATCGCCAAGTTATGCTTCCTTTTTGTTTGAAGGGATGCGTCTGGCGCACACCTTGTCGACCTTTCGGGTTTGGGTTTGTTTTCTTCTGCCCTAACTCGGGCGACAATTTCTTAAGCCTGTTCACCTTGCTGGATTAATTGTTTCCAGGTGCGGCTTTCAGCAACTCCTATTTGGGCGAGGAGCGAAGTTTGTAGATTGTGGCAGCATGTTTCCACCAGGGTGACCTGGGTCATACCGCTTGGACATCGGAGTGCTACATTCCGAAATCTTTCTACAAATGATTTGACGGACTCCCCCTTTCGCTGCTTTGTGGCTAAAAGATTAGGCATTATGACCTCTGAGTCATCTTCAAAGAAGCGTGTCAGGAAGAGCTTCTCCAAATCTCCCCCAATTTTAATGGAGCCTTCTGGGAGCTTCATGAACCATTCAAAGGCGAGCACTTTTAGGGTGCCATGAACAAACGTGCCAGGATGGCATCGTTATCTACCACGTTCCATATCTGAGACGTAAAGTAGTAGATATGTTGGTTCGGTGACCCTTTACCGTCAAATTCTTGGAGGGTCAGAGCTTTGAACTTGGGAGGGTATGGAATAAGGTTCCACTCGGTCGGATATGGCTGGATCACTCCTACTTCTTGAAGGCCTTTCCGATTAGTAAGGGCCTCAAGACGTTGCTCTAATTGATTCATTCTTTTAGAATGAACCCTTCCCTGGTCTCGGTCGTCTTTTTCCTGAGATGAGGATTTAGACGAGCCAGAAATAGGTTGCTCTTTCTCCTCAATATGTACAGAAGATGAGCTTTCTCCCTCTTTTTCGTTTGCCTTAGACTTTTTAGAGGAGGCTTTGTCAGTTGACTTCCTCTTGTCTTCAAGCAATTGTGCCTGCATCTGTTTGAGGGAATCGATAGATTCTTGTTGAGCATGAATCAACTCGAATTGTTCCTTCTGGATCTGGGCTTGCTGCTCCAAGCGCCTAGCTGTCTCCTCAGGAGTATTTGTCATGTATATAAAGGCCTCCTTCTCTATGGAAGAGTTTGAAGCCTGTGACTCTGTAATAGCAGAATGCGAGTCATTTACTTCAATGCCCCGAGCCAGGGCACTATAATTAATCGGGGGAATTACCCCAGTCCGATGCGAGTATATCGGTACACTCCTTCCGGTTCTGTGTCAGACTTGTCAGAGCTGACTACAGGTTGCTTTCCCTTACTCCTCTTGTTATGTTTGCAGTGAGTTCAGGGTATTCAGTGTCAGAGAAAATCCTCCTCCTGTGGGAGCGATTTCTTTTAGCTGATCGGGGAGTCAGAGTTAACTGTCTAACTTTAGACTGCTGGCTTGCACGTGAACTGCAATAGCACTCAGAGAGCATTGTGATAAGCCATTTGCAGCAACACGATGGAGTGATCCGACTAGCACTTCTCTTCCTTATCAAATAATCCCTTAGATCCGCGGGAGGGGGATCGAAAAGATTAGCCTCGCATTGTCGAGGGCTTTTCAACTGGCGAGAGTTATCCTTGCTTCGCACAGCTGAGACGCAGGGATCTGAAACATGGCGCTCATGAACGCAGCTCTTGCGTCGCGGCTCCGGAACGTGAGTCTGGCATCTCTACTAATAAGAGACGCGGCTCTCGTGTTGTCGATTATCGCATCTGGACAGAGATGCTTGAGAAAGCAGGGCTGTTGGGTCTCGCCATAGAGGCACGTGTCTCGTGTCTTTGACAAAGAGCACGAACTTCGCGTTGGCGTTTGGGAAGCGAATGCTTCAGAAACGCAAGCTTGGTGAATCTCACGTTTAGGTTGCCAAACGCGGACTTCACGTCTCTGATACGGTACAGAAGAGACGCCAGTCTGAACTTCGCGTCCTTTCTCTGTTGGACAAATAGTTGTTCCAACTTGTAGTTGACGCGCACACCGCCTCTGTCACCGTTCAGTGTTCCGGTTATGTCGTGGGGATTGAGGGAACCCCCAGCAACCTGGCGTTGTGGAAGGGGATGGACTGGCTGGACATCAGGAACGTTAACCACGCAGGTCTCCTAAGAGATGTTGACGCGGGCGTTACGCATGATGCGATTAGCCATGACATCCTTCTCATCAGTCACGTCTGAGAGGATCTTAGAGCGGACTTAAGAGCAAATCCCCGAAGAGACTCTGCGGTAGGCCCGGGCCTTAGGGCTCTTGAAGCCGGAAGAGAGGAACTCTTCATACTTTGCCTGGTCAAATTCTACAACAAGTGATTCGACCGTTTTCCCAATGTAGATGACGTCACCTTGCGCCACCACTTGCTCGTCAGTAGAGAAAGTAGTCCCCAGCAGAGTCGCCATCTCTTGTTTGGTGAGAGAAGGTTCCTAGTAAAATTTTCTTGAATCAAATGAAAGATTACACGGATTAACACTAACTCCGACTACAAGAGAGGGAAGATGTTTAGACTTGAATCTCCCCTTTGCTTAATGCTGGGTTCTTGATGTGGCGGTGGAAAGTGAATCTTATTTTTCGTTGACTGGGTGAACGTCAGGACCTCTTGCTTCTCTTTGGATGGCAGACGGAGCAACACAGCTCCTGTCGACTAGGAATCTCAAAGAGATTATAAGCAAAGATTAACTTGTACGTAGCAAGTTGCTTAAAGAGTTGAACTCTCTTTTTCGATGGAAGTCTCGGCTTCTACAGCTCACAAGCAAAATTCTTCTCTAAGAATTATCTGATCAACCGACCCCTTCTCCCTAGCAAACGGGGCTATTTATAGAGGTTTTAGGGGTGAACGTGCCCCCTAAAATGCTCCATAATGGGGGGTTAACTTTCTCATTACGTGGGCAGTAATTGACCCAATAATAAGGGCAGTTATAACCGAGACGCGGGTTCCGACCCCGCGCCTTGGTGCTGCAGTAACACAGAGACGCAGTTTCAACTCTCGCATCTTAATACTGCAGTGGTGCTGAGACGCGGGTTTCGACCCTCGCGCCTTGATGCTGTAGTGGTGCTGAGACGCAGGTTTCAACCCTCGCATCTTGATACTGCAGTGAACGCGGGTTTCAACCCTCGCGCCTTGATGCCGCAGTGATGCTGAGATGCAGGTTTCAACTCTCACGTTTTAATACTGCAGTGGTGCTGAGACGCGGATTTCGACCCTCGCGCCTTGATGCTGCAGTAATGCTGAGATTAGCCCTATGTCTGAAGTTTGGACTCTGCCTTTTGATGACTAGTCTTTAGTGATTTTTAGACAGCCTACAATCCTCAGTGATTTTTTGACAGTCTACACCACGTGTCTGGCGGAACTGAGGAGATGCCTTTCCCTTGATACGCGACAGTCGCGTTCAAGGCGCGTGCCACGCATCAGGCAGAGATTGGGCTCGAGACATGTGCCACGTATCTTGGTAGATTACTGTGTCTATAAAAGACATCAGTCTTTCAGAGTCATAATTAGACTCTTTTCTTCTCCATTGAGGCCTACGTTGAGGACTTTAAAATTTAAGAAAAGCTCGGATTTTTTTCCTTCTTTCTTTCATCTTCGATACAGAATTCACGGTCGAGATGAACCCAAAAACAAAGCCTGTGGCTTCGTCGTCGAGGATTGTCGCTCCAACGATGTAAATGGGCGGCTCTCCCACGCACGAAGCCCCTATTTCAGATAAAGAACCAATCGACCCAGTTTTTGCCATTAAGCGATTTGAAGAGTTATCTTAACTCTGAAGTCTCTTCTGAACTGAACCGCTAACACGAGGCTTACGTCCGCATTTTTGACATTCAGACGTGGCTTTTGCGTTGGTAGGCAGGACGCAGGATTGACGACCTCCGCGTCTTCGCTTCATCAGCTTAAATCCGTATCTGTTTGTTGAACGCGGGCTTCATTGAGCCTCGTGTTTGATCTTGACACTTAGAGAATTTCCACAAGTGGGGGAGTTCAAATGCGGATTTGATGTGAGCTTCGCGTCTCTGAGGTTGGACGTGGGCTTCACTGAATCTCACATCTGGTCCAACACTTAGAAAATTTTTAAGTTGTGGAGTTTCAAATGCAGGCTTCATGCGAGCCACACGTCTTTAGGTTAGATGCGGGCTTCACTGAGCTCCGCGTCTAAACTCAATCTTGCGCCTTAGCTTCAGCACTTAGTCATTTTTATTTAGATTTTTGACTGTGTATTGTCCTCTTTGTAGTGTGATATTCCTCCAATCCTCTGTCCAAGAAGTGCCACTTTGGACATGTGGGTGGCGCTGATTTGAATCTGACATTCGTGCTTCCAAGGACTACTCCAGTGTTTTCTCTAAAGTCAAAAGAGCGTCGGGATAGGGTCAGCAGCCCTAGTATGCTGACCTTCCGGGAGATCATAACCAATGGGCTATTCGAGTCCAACACCCGTGTTATGCTGAAGAAACTGACTTCTTCTTTGGTGACGCTATCACTGAGGAAGATATGGTTTTGTATGACGGAGACTATAAGTGGCTCCGTCAGATAGGGGACATGAGATTTTTCCTTCACAATATGGAGAGGATGTACCCCTTAGCTTATCTTCAGCACACGTCAGTACACCGCGCAATGTAGTGGGACCTTTCTCAGTCTATCTTTGGCGTGTCCCTCGACAAATTGGGTGCAAAGGAAGCATACCCTGCTGGTCACGGGAAAGATCTATTCGGTTTATATCTCAGAGTGTTAGGGCCAAGTATACAAAAGGAGAAACCCCTCAGTCGGCCACCACCTTCATCAATTAATTCCTGAAGGTGACGGGTGATTTTCCCACTGACTTTCGTCTGATCGGGCGGGTTCACTTTATCGACAAGTCATGGTGGGGTAAGATGGTTTGATTTGTTCTTGCTGAGCTCGTGAATTTGCTGAAGCAGGTGGGATTATACCATTCGGTTAGGGTCATGCAGTATGGCCTCCCGCAGAGCTCCCACTATTTTTATGGCGTCTTGGAGCATTACAATCCTCTGATGGGCACATTTTTACCCCGGTTGAAGAGATGGGGCTCGCTCTCATGAGTTGTATGAAGTCTCATGGTTAGTAATTGGAGATACCCCATAAAAAGAGTATGTCCCAACTACTGAGGAGCTTCACCTATTGAAGAGGGAGGATCCTCAGGTATATGAGACTTATTGGGAAGTGTTATGCCACTTCCATATCTGCGGACTAATATCCATCTGGAGGAACAGGGGTTGATAGGTAGTAAAAAGTGCATATTTATCATCACATTTACCATCATATTTTCCTATTTATTCTTTATTATGCACTACGACTAATGTTTTATTGTTTAATGTGTGCAGGCCTTGAGTAATTAAAAAAATAAAGAAATGAAGCCCAAAAGCCCAAAAAGCCATATGCAACCATTGTAGTAATTTAGAAGTTTCTACATTATCTAACCTAATCTAAACTTGGATTTTAAAATCTAACGGAGGAAAAGGAAGAATAAAATAGAACTCCTAATTACTAAAAGAGGAGGAAAGATAAGATGAGATGGACTTCTACTCAACCCTAGTTGCTGCAATACAGGGATAAAGATAAAGGGGAGCTTAAAGATAAAATTCTTTTACAAATTTGGATTAGTGATAACTTGCTTCCCAAGTTATACCGAGTTCTCAAGATAGAAGATTTAAATGCAGAATCTAGAAGGAGGCGACCAGATGGACGGACTAGAGGAGGCCACGCAAGAAAGTGCGTGGCCATTGGCCAAGCTACGGAAATGCGGCCATAGCCGCGTTTTCGCGGCTCTTTGGATGAGATTGGTTATGTGGTTTCGTGGGAGAGTTGTACTAGGACTCTACTTCCTATATCGCCTATAAATACCCCTGCAGAGCAACAGAGAGGGAATCCAGTGACTGAAGTTAGGGTTTTTCTTTAGATCTTTTTCTATTTCCGAAATTTCTTGTATTTTTGTTTTTATTTGAAGAAGATTATTTTGAAGAACGAGGAGCTTTGTAAATTGGTCAGTGACACCTAAAGGTTACTCTTTTCTTCTTTGCAATTTAATTCCGCTTTCTTACTTAGATTAATTGTTTTATTTCCTTCTTTTATTTTCTTGCAATTCTTTTGATTCCACATAAAACTTAAAAATAACATAAATGAAAGATGAATAACTAAATTGAAAGTATAGTTTGCTAATCTCTCGATCACCCTCGTTTAGTTTAAAAAAGTGAATTGATTGATAGCTACTATAGAAACCCTAGAATTAAAAATATCTTCTTGAAGATGAATTGATTAGGTTTACTTTAATCTAGGTTACACTTTTTAATGGTTCTTCATAATTCATACTTAAAAATTTTGATAGCATAAAATTTAAGTTAAACTTCTCTTATGCTATGCTTTGAAATTAGGATGAACAATTATATAATCATTATTAGTGTACACTAGTTAGGGTTCCAATATTATTCATCTTGCTTGAATAGCAATTAATAACCTAGGGTGGGAGTTTATTATTTCAATATGATATTCATTATTTGAGACTAATACTATGGGTTGTGGTAGATGATTAGTAAACTATATTTCTTAAAATCACTCAAATCTAATCAATCTCTCTTTTTGTTTTGTTCTAAGTGAAATACAGAGAAGATCGTTCCGAAACGCTTGCATCGCATCCTTCCCGTGGATCAACCCGTCTAGCCTTTGCTATGCGGTTACATTGAAACGAGACTGAGACTTGCTAACTCTTGAACTATTTTTAGTATGATTTCTCGTTCCAATCAAAATTTTGGCGCCGATGCCGGTGAAGGAACGTACGATATTCTCAAAACTAATTCTTTTCTTTCTTCCTGTTTGCAGGATCAGAGAACAGGAAATATAACTGCAGCAAAGGACATATAGCAACTCTGTGCCTCTGCCTTAGAAGGCAGAGTAGCAGAGCCTACTACTAGCCGCGCAAACGCGGTCAAAGCCGCGTTCCACGTTAGTAGTAGTGAATTACTCACTGAATTTTCTGTAGGTTACTGAAAATTGAAAGTTCTATTTACTGTTTTGTTAAGTTTTCTCTATGATCACCCGGCACACTGCTAACTAATTAACAGTAACCTATTCGTTGAAAATAAAAAAAATTAGACTCTTGCATCATAGGCACGTGTCTATTTAATTTTTTTAAATTCTGTTGAAGAGTGTTGGCGACAAGGTACGTTCGCATTGCATATAGATTAGGAAGCACTCTTGGTTGATTTACTACTTTTTAAGTGATTATTTGTCTATTGCTTTACATGTACAACAAAAAAAAAATTTTTAGGGCAAATCCCATAAACAAGATAAGGTGGGGATTTCATTACCCTTCCTTGGCCCACAAATCATCTCTGTCACACTCACAACCCTAACCCTAAAATAAAATTGACTAGACGTTGACCTTAGGTTAACTCAGACTCATTAGGAGATTGGCTGAAGGAGAAGTTGTTCGAAATTAACTCTTGCCAAATCGATGCCTAGGAAGGGATTAAGGGCCGAAAGCCCGAAGATCGGTGGTTACTTAATTAAGGATCGTCTTTGACGGATAACCTCCCACCGGTCTTGCCACCTACCTGGCCGATTAACTTGTAGTTAAGGTCGGCAATATACCTCCTAAAGACAGTCTAAGTTAGGAGTCGTCTAGGTCAAGGCTTACCCTAGAATAGAATTTTGACTATTTTTTTCTCTTTCTTGATTGATTGGATGAACTTGTTTGTTAACTGTGCATGTCAGCTTGGTCGGAGACCCATTCACATCTAGACTAACTAGCCAGTTCACCACCCGACCAAAAATCCGACTCACACATGGCACAACCACCATCACTACAAGATAGGTTCTATCCTATTAGGACCTCTCTTCCTTCTTGTATTCAGTTACCCATGAAGTGTTGACCAATTTGAGCTCAACCACAATACATCAATACTCTTCCCAAATTTCATGGACTTGAATCTGAGGATGCATACTTTTTCATAAGCGAATTTGAAGAAGTATATCTCATGATGAAAATACCCAGCCTAGGAGTAGATGCCATCAAATTACGGTTTGTTCCATTCTCTTTAAAAGACTTAGCAAAGAAATGGCTCTACAGTCTAGAGGCTGGTTCCATATCCTCATGGGATAATTTCATCAAAGCCTTCTTAAAGAAGTTTTATCTCATTCATAAGACTGCACTAATTACGAAAAGCATCTTGCAGTTTAAGCAAATAGCCAATGAACCTTTTTTGAAGTACTTCAAAAGTTTTAAGGACCTCCTTGCCAATGCCCTCACAATGGGATAGAGAAATGGTGACTTTGTCAAGCTCTTTATGATGGATTAGAATATCAAACTAAAACGCTATTAGAATCCATGTGCAAGGAGGATTTTTGAAAAAGAACGAACATGAAGGATGGTTATTATATGAAGAATTAGCTGATAATACCATTCAATGGGAACCACTCCGAAAAAATTTAGGACTAATGACCCTAGTTCTTATAA